>JAGFPH010008356.1:8068-28914 GCA_018207615.1 Philaenus spumarius
TATAATTGTACACATTTACCGAGTTAAAAATCCCCGTAGTCATAGAAGTTATCACTTCCAACGTGTGGTCTTAAGCACACCCAGTTAATTTTTTTGAAAATCTATGTTTCATACAGTTGGATCAATCAACTAACATAAAAGCGGGTGTACGTACGTACGTGAGTAACAATATAATACAACAACTGATTTCACGCATCATTTTTATTAATACCTAAACTAAAATTAGCGTAGATTATACTTTGGGGTAATGTATACAACTTCAAACAATAATATAATGTTTTGCGAAGTAGATTTTTTTAAATATGATTTATAGAACAAATGCAGGCTATATTTTTTCCAAAATCTGCATTGAGCAAAAGCCGCAGTTTTTCTACTGAAACATTTTTTTTTAAAGGAATTTAAAGTAATGAATTTAAGACAAATTATAATTTATATTTTTTTAAATTACCGTGATATTTTTGAAGTTACCGAATATTAACGTTTGACACGCAGCTCAAAGTCGCTTGGAATTTTCATTAAAAAACTGAGTAAGACTTACTCTGTCACAAACTCGCAATACGCAGCTCATGTTTTCTATATGAATCTTCCTAGTAACTTACATATGTTTAAGAACTTTAAAATTCAGACATTTAAGAAATATATTACCAATTGGCTTCTGGACTCTGGAAGGGACGCTACTGAGAATGTCATTGTACAGTTGGCAAATTTATTTACCCTCGTGTATTGACATTTTTATCCTATCTCGATTACTAATATATTGTGAAGACTCAGTGTGTTGATGAAGTAATAATTTGTTGACGCGGGTTGTTCTGGTCCGATATTGACTAGGATTCCTCCGTTTGGTACTTCCCACTCAACCTGTTTTGTATTTAAACTTTATTAATGTAGAATAGGCCTAATGTAGATACGACTTCATTGTTGTAATACTTCAGATGCGAATTTTGACCACGCACCGTAGGCTTACGCCTATGTAGGCACAATTTCCTTGTACTTGTTGTATTGTTGTTATAAGGAAATACAATAAATTTAATTGAATTGAAAATGAATAATAAATACAACCTTTTATCATTAATATATTCAATTATATAAATTTAAAGAAGAGGTATCCATTTGTTTAGCTTAGAAAACATTCATACATCTTCGTATAACATTTAAATATATTCGATTTTTAATTTCTTCATTATAATATTAATAACCAGTCCTCTAAAACATTTTGTATATCAATATGAAATGAAAAGCAATTAAAAGATAATATTTTTATCTTTATTTTGATACATAATAATGTTTATAAATAACAAATTTTAACAAATAGGCCTATAGATTTATAAAATCATATAATCCAAACAATCCTTATAATTGTACACATTTACCCAGTTAAAACTCCTTCAGCATTGTTAGGTAGGCCTACATAAAGTTTTTTTGTTTTTAAAATTATGTATTTCTGATCTGTATCTAACTAAACTTCCTGTGATTTTTCACTAGTTTGAAATAATATTTAATCGTAATAATCTTAAAACTATATTGAATCTGTTTTATTAATGAAATATACAATCTAGTCCATTGCTACTTTCATCCATCTACTGAGAGATATTTTGAAACTTAACGCCTCTATTATTAAAAAAAAAAAAAAAACGAAAAGAGATATACAAAATCTGATCTCGGGGCGTTTATTCAATATCTAGGGAAACTTAGCAAACCTGTTTACGAAATCTCAAAACCCTTGCCCCCTCCTACCATCACATCTAATGTAATGAAGCCATATGGATTTTATACAGAGTGTTCATAACGAACCTTTAACCCCCTTTATTATTTTTGTAATTGAAAATAATTTAACAAAATTTTTTACCTACCCTTGTGTTGCATAACAGGGAACATTTTTTGAAATATCTGAACCTTTACAATTTTGGAGGCTTGAGGGGGTAGGGGGTGAACAATTTCAAATATAATGTAGGTCATGTAATGCACCATTAAAAAGTTTATTAAAAGAGAAACAGAATGGCGCAAATATCTTGCTTCGTTTCAACGTAATGGACAATCAAAGTTCTGGAAAGTGATATTGTTATCATAACATCAAAGCAGGATATTAATATGTTAGTATTAGAAATAAGTAGGTTGTGTGTTGTTTTCCAGAACTTTGATTGTAAATTACTTTGAAACGAAGTAAGATATTAAACTCCAGTTTGCCCCATTGTGTTTCTCTTTTAATAAGATTTTCAATTGTGTATTACACGAACTACCTTTATATTTGAAATTGTTAACCCTCCTTACTCCCCTATGCCCCCAAAATCATAAATTGTCATATATGTCAACAAATTTGTCTTGTTTTGCAACACAAGATATATAAAAGTTTTGTTAACTTAGTTTTAGTAAGAATGATAATGAGGGGGTTAAAGGGACTTTATGAACAACCTGCATATATAAAATTGAATCCCTTTAAAAATCATGATTTCCAGGGTGAGAAAGTAAAAATTTGCTAATGCATAAGTTCCCTACGTAAAAAAATGTAATTTGCCAATTATTTTCTAGAATTGTTTAAAGACTATCACACTTTGAAAATAAACACTTATTACAAATTCCAATACTTTAAGATTTGATAAAGTTAACAGTATGAAATAAATAAGAGCCAAGTTTACCTGATCACAGAATGATAACAAGGAACTCCTTATTTTATGCTCGATAAGAAAAAATAAGAACTTATGCCTTTGACTGCATACTGCACTTTCACTTTAATTTATTTGCTTGTGGCCTTAAGAAGTGATTGATATGGTCAAAGGTTTAACGTAAAACTTTTAAGCAATGTTTATGTTATTAACACATAAATTATTGTCTTATAAAGGGTTTTAATTTGATGTATCACAAGGCATATGGGCTCATTAAAAATTCTAGACATAGGGTGATTAGAGTGGGGTTGGAAGGATTTTGCAAATAAGTTTTCTAAGGGTATCTTAAAAGATGAATAACTGCTCAGAAATTTTGTATACCTCTTTTCATCTTTTACATTATGAAAAAATATACTTTTTTTTACATTTTTGAGCGTAGCAAATGAATACGTAAGCCGATTTTTATTTCCTTATTTATTTAAGCCAGAACACGTATTTTAGTAAATTCTCTCTCCACTAAGGCACTTTGAAAGACATATTAACTGTTTAGTTACGTATCCAAATTGTACACAAATTGGCGGAAAACATAATAGTCTAGATTCTGGAGAGTGAGTTGACATATCTAAAAAACGTTCCGGATATCCTTGGATGTCATTGGATTTTCCTGTAGTGTTCCTTGTAATGCGGGTACGATAATAGTGAACATTCCGACGACACTACAACTGATGGTGTTGTAGATAATGTATGTGCACTGACAAAAATGGTTGACGTGTCAAGCTTAATGAGACTGAATTTTGCCTACTGAAAAAAAGAGCCATCACCTTTAAAATGCATAATAAGATTTTGTATGGAGCACTATTTTGTCAGAGGAGATGGTAAAAAGAACAGCCAAAAAAAGATCGACAGTACATACATGAATGAGTAAAGGCTTCTACGCACCTCCAATTATGGGAAAGTAGATATTTTGTGGCAGTTAATGATCTACTGCAAATATAAGAAAAAACTCGTAGTACCTATAAGTAAATATAACGATTTCTCTTGTATTATAAGGAATGCAATAACTATCATACAACCAAATCCCCGTTCTGTGTTATCACAGACGCCCTCCCCTTTCGGGAGATAAACCAAAGCCACGGTCAATCGCACTGAAGGATATTGATGATGGGAGACGGAATAACATTTCTTAACCCCGCTTTACATTCACCGTCCGACGGAGGATCGATATCACTCCGAAGGAAAGGGAGGACCAGGAGGTTCATAATTGGAGCCGTGCGTCGTGGTCTGAATAAGCAAGTAAAACTCCGGGTTGTCGCGGGGAATCGACAAGACGTAACACGGTTAGAATGCCGAGCGAGATGTCAAAATAAGGGAGGACTTTCCCCATCTTGTTCCAGGCGGATGGAGGTAATTTGGTTAGGAATGTATTTACCGAATCGTTTAGTGGTCGGATATTAGTAAGATTGTAATGTGTGGGCGCATGGTGAATGTTTGGAAACAAACAGTCGTGCTTGCTATACCATTATAAAAAGGGATGAACACTGTTAGGGTGTGCGGACCCTGAACACGCAGCATGTAAAAAACAATAAGCATTTTTATACTCTTATTACAAAAGTTTAAAACCGCTATATTTCGTCTGCAAACACCTGAGGAGTTTTCAAAAGTTTAGCTACAGTATATACGGAAATAAAGAGAGAATGTGATATTTTTAAATTATTTTAAAATTATTTGATATCCCTAAATAAAGCAATTTCTAATTATATCCTGCACGTCAGTATCATACACTCCCCCTTACAATAATTTACAATAAACTATTTTTTTTATTATTGGAATATAAGCAGGTTTCACTTTTCAAATTTCAATTTACGGTGTCAGACTTATAGACTGACGAGGGCTCCTTCAAAGGTACGGAACGCTATGACAACATCTACAAAAATTATAATATTCAAACAGTTCTTTAATCCTTAAACGTATAACTTAAAAACCACAACAAATACCTAGACTTTTGTGGTAAGAGGGCGGAAGTAAAGCAAATGGTGGTTGCCTTGGTTTGAAGCCGACAGGATATGACTAGTCATCTGTTGTTCGTATGTCGATTATTTTGTAACATTTTACTACGATAGGTGAAAACATGCTTGAGACTCTCGCGAGATAGAAGGACAACTAGGTTCTAGTAACAGTTGATTTTATGCATTTCTCCCTTTGCATTTGATATATGATCGGCTTTGAGATTAGAAATCGTTTGTATTTTTACAATCCTTTGTGTTTATTCTTGACTGCTAAGAAACAAAATTAATTAGGCCTAAAAACCTAAAACTATAATTTAAGCTATCTTGGACTATTGTTGTCTGAATTATTGCTATTTTACCAAACAGGTTTAAACTTCTACAAATTTATGAATACAGGCCTTCTGACGATGAAACATCGAGTGAATTTTAAAATGAACAGTAACATAGTTTTGAATAAATTACCGAATTTAAAATATATGGGATTAAAATCATTGATTTAAGTAGGCCTATGACTAGAATGTACATTTTGTTTTGTTTTCCATAATGTATTTCAAGTCTTGGAGTAAAATATTAAATTATAGGCTCTGTAAATTTACCACTTTGAATTTAACGGCATAGACTAAGTTAATTTGCATATAGTTTATTGGCCTGAGCAGTTTATTTTGAAGAACGAAGTAAAATCAGATTAAAAACAACAAACAACGATTCAAACACATAACAGCTGATTTCGTTCGCTAGCTTTAATACTATACCAAATAATTAATTACTAAACGTGATCAGTAAGTCGTCTACAGTATAGTACGCAATCGTCTACGAGATCCCTTTTTTCTTTTTTTTTAAAGTCCTGCTGTTTTGCACTTAAGGCTAAACGGGACATACAGGTTTACGTGAAATCCGAACCACAGCTAACGATGTCTGTTAAGAAACTATTTAGAAAATTATTCGGGGTCAACGGGAATTGAACCCGGAACTTTTCCATTGATGGTTGCCATGACGATTGATAAAGCATTGACGCCTTAACAACCACGGCCATCGTGGGATCCCTATGCTACTTATTAAAACAGTACACGCGGCGCATTCGCGTAGATTGTCTATGTCGTATGCGAAGGAGAGAGTATAAATTATTATTTCTCTCTTTCTTCTCGCACTGCGCATGCGTGGCAAACGATTCTCTTACTATTTCCTTTCAACTGCCGATTGAAGTTGGAGAAGTGAAAGAGTCTCATTTTTCATCAGATATAGACTGGTTTTCCTTCCGTGCCTAAAGACGTTAGTTGGTCAAAGCACAATTACAGTAAAAATGCATTGACGTGGTGTACTTTATAAAGAAGGGTTAATCCAAAATCAACATAGGTGAATGTATGTGAGAATGACATTACGTCGTAAATTAAACTCAACTGTAGCACACCATAAATATAATTCAACAACTTATCGAAAACACTTCACCGTAACATGTTGCCATCAACCCTTCAGAAACAAACGTCAAAACATTTATCAGAATTACAAAGTGCATCCCTTATTTCAGGGTTGGGGGGATAATGTATTCTTTTATACGTTTCATCTTTATACTTGCCGGTCGGATTACACACTTCTTTAAACCCGCTTTAATAATTCCATACTTGACACCCTAAAGCACCCATCCCCCCCCCCCCCATGAACTCCTGGTGTAATGTAATGTAATTTCTCACCGCGTACTTTTGGATTCGTTGAGAACATAATATGTAAATAACATTGGTGCGGGTCGATTACGAGGGCGGTGAAATGGGATTCGGGGGGTGAATAATTTTTCGGAAAGATTGGAATGTACTGAAATCGGGATTACGTGTGTAGTGAAAGTATTGTGAATCTCGAAATGTTCTGCTTGTTTTAACATAACGACGTTTTAGATTAATCTAAAACAAACATTTTAAGAATTGTCTTAATGCATGTGAATATTTTAAGAACTCTAAAATGTTGCGATGAAATTTGACTTGTAATCCTTACAAAACTACAACCAGTGGAATTGATCCGTCTGTAAAAAAAAAATACGTTCCATACCCATACTCAATTTTCTTTATACTAAGAATTAAAAAAAGGCAAACAAATTTCATTGGCTTTACATCTACAGGGTGGTTATAAAGTAACTCCCCCCAACTTTAACTTTTGTGTTTGTTAAAACAAACAAATATCCTTTGAGGAACGATACTAACTAAACCCAAAGTATCTTTTGAAGCAATCGGAAATTTCGAGTGTCCCCTAAAAATGGGAGATTTTGGGGGCAACTCAATTTTTTAAATGGGAAGTATGGTCATGTGATACCTCATTTTAAAGGTCTATTTAAGACTAGGAAAATTACATAAAGAAAATAAAAATCGGACTACCCAAAACAAAATGGCGGCCCTAAACGTGTTGAAATAAATCGACATAAAGTTGCTATACCTCGAAAAGGAATAGTTTTTCGAAAAAATTTCAAGAGACAAAAATGTTTATTTCAAAGTGTTTGGCCTAAAAAATTGCTTCCAAATCTCATTAAAACGTTTAAGCCGACTCCTACATCTTAGAAAATTTTGTAAAAAATAATATTTACGAAATCAATTTTCAAGAGGTGGGATTTTGCAGCGAAGGTTTCGCACTTTTGACAGTTTGGCCTGTGAAGTGTGATGAATTAGTCAAAGCCTCAAGTGGTGTCAATTGGTGTGATGACAAAATATATAATGGAAGAGAAAAGTGGTAATATATTACCTCTGGTTACACAGTATACAGGTAAAATTATTGTTTGGTAGAAATTTAAGGTATTTTTACTAGTAAAAATAAGTATTGGAAATCCACTAGTATCCACAGAAATAAAACGGAAAATGCAATAATTACTAAACAATGAAATAATAATAGAATTATTTCATTTATTACCTCTATATACAAAAATTAATGTTTCTTTGTCCTCTATAGATTCAAAAAGTACTAGTAGTTCTGTGAACGGTAGGCCTCGCTCGTTGAAATAACAAATGAGGTTTTGAGCTTGGGTTAAAAATAGTGTGCCTGTAAGGAAGTAAGCACAAGGTTTAGCCAGTGAAACATTATTATGCAATTCAAGCGATTCCGGGGTTTCTAGTTCTCGTTTTTTTTTCTTGAGCTTTAACTGCTAATATTTTCTTTTAGGGGGCATTGCGTTTTATTTGTGTTAATAATGCGTAAGGTAGCTAAAAATATCGCGTTATTAAGGGAAAATATAGAATTAAATATTTACATACATAAATAACTAAAACTTAACAACGTATTTACAGTTCCATATCATACTTCAATATTAGAAATAATGAAAATAAACAATGTTAAAGCGTCGTGATAGTGATCTCAACCAATGTACCAACTACCAACACTTCCCACGCTGTCCAACGGTCATTTTTTGTACGTCCTTTATCGCCGCGAGGTTTCGTTTGTTTCATCTCATTTTGTAATTCAAGTAAAGCTAAATCAAATACTTTTTTGGAATAATAACTTATAAGTATACAGTTCAATTCTTTTGATTTATTCTCTACACTTTCTTATAATAATTTGTCATTTTTGGGCAAAGGATATAGTATCCTAAATTACTATTCAAAAAATGTTTTGCAGCCTTGTAGTGGGACCATAAAAACTAGTGTTTTCAAAATAAGAAATTTGAAATCGATAAATATTTTTATACAGTTCTATTTAGAACTAAATTACGAACATTTTTTACATTTATGAAAAAATTACAAAAGATTTTTACTACTTTTTATGCAGGCCTAAAGTTGGACTTTTCCTTTCGTTACTGAACATGCTTGTTTCTTGAGCTAATAACTTTGCTAATTTTATTTCAATCATTTTTTAACTGGCATATATGAAATCTTTGAACCTTTATCTACACAAAAGCTATGGAACACTTTTGAATTGGTTAAGCCACAAACTGGCTTTGGAAAAAATTTTACACTGAGAGAAACAGTGCAGCCGCTATTTTTATTTTATTAAAGGGGATAAAAATTAAAAATAGAAAAAACCGTATATATACATCGCTCGGCCTTGGAATAAGAAACATTCATGCAAAAAATCATCAAAGTCGGTCAAGGCGTTTGGCCGTAATCGTGAGACACACAGACGAAATGCCGAACGGTCGAGTTAAAACGGAGACCTATTTCACTAAAAATTGCACATATTTATCCACATAAATGTCAGGAGTGTTTAGACGTTACAATTACAACAGACTAAGGGGTTGATATGTGGTTGCTACCCCTATACAATGAATATAAATTGAACTAACTTCATACAAACTATAAAACTCTAATTGTGCAATGCTATTCTTAAGTGATATAAAAACCATCTGCAATTAGATTACTTAAGTCAAAGGGATGAAACGAGTTAACTACCCATAAAATTAAGTACATAATAATTTATAAACTGACTTACTTTTTCTCCATGCTCAAAAACCACTCAACAAATTTCATAATTTACACATGTTAGTAGCACGATTATTTAGAGAATATGTTCACTACAAAGAAATACAATAAAATGTTGTAGCTACCCCTATACAACACATAAATTTGACTAACTTCCTTCAAGCTATAAAGCTACGATTTATAATTCGATTACTTAAATCAAAGTAATGAAATGGGATAACTAACCTTAAAATTATTAAATCAAGCAAAAGCGAAACATTGACGAGTCTTGGCAAAAGGAGAGGATTGAAACCTATAATATTCGAAAGGTACTACGCCATAGATGTGCACACAAAATGTTGTTAGCCAGGTAAAATAAAATAAACTAGGCTTAACTTTTGTGTGTTAAGCTTGTTATCCAAATCAGCTGTATGATCTTTTATTTTATGCAGTTGGTTGCTATGGCAATGAATATAAAAATGTATTTTTGTAAATCATGCCTTTATATGTTTCGTACACACATGACTTTTCCAAAGAACGAAAGACTTTTGATCACATTCATCTCTGTATGAGCTAACATCTATGAGCTAGCCTTCTCTGCAGTTGAAATCATATAAAATGTATTTTATACAAACAAATACTTAGCTAAATTTATGTAATTATTATAATTAGCTATCTTTTAACTTTTATGCTTGGAATGTGTGAAAGAATTGCAGCGCAGTTTTGTGAAGATCTGATGATGGCGTCTCAGTTTCACCAAAACCAGTAATCTGTGTCAGTAAAAAGGGTTTGGACGGAGGAAACAATAATTTTTAGCGAATTTCCATAGGTAAGATGAGCTGTTCGAGTGACTCTCATAGTGAGACCTAAGGTCGGGAGCGGCCAATGAGCACGGATCATGGTTTTCCACGCACACGTTTTAGGTCGTCATTATAAATTGTATATACGTGTTCGCACTCTACGGGCCGCATTTTACGTATAATTTAGTACACAAATTGGTTTTCCAAGACGCTAGGACGAACATTAGCCACACAAATACGACGGCCGGGAGCAGGTTTTTCGAATACACACGACCTCTGGTTCTCCTCAGATCCGCCAAAACGTGAAATACAACAGCGATTGTGTCCATTGTGAGCGAAGCGAAGCACTCCATAATCAATGAGCAAGGTCGAGGTGTAAACTCTCAAAAAGAGTTTTTCCTCTGCGAGGTACAAACAAGGCCAAAGGCCGAGATACAAACTAATTCTAAGCATTCATCGATTAATCATGAATTAATCATCATTAATTAATCATTCATAATTCCGGTCGTCATACGATGCGCATCAACGTACTGTGTTTTTTTAATGTGTTGTGTTTTATATGTTTTTATGTGTTTTATTAACGTTTTGACGACCTCTATATATAGAGGGCTCTTCTGAAGATGGGATAGACGTCCCGAAACGCGTCAAGGAACAACAACGAAAAAGAGTTATTGTTTGTTAATGATGGATGTTGAATTTTATTATAATTACTTGTTCGGACATTTGCCATCATTTGTGTGTTAAATAATCAAACACGACGTTTCGGGAATACAAATCAATTCCCGTTCTCAAGTGATTAAAACTAACGGTACATAAACCTAGGCAACTAGGCCTATGTAAGGGTGAACAAGGTACAACTACAAATAATTACTAACCTTAAATATCTACATGATGGATCTCAGAGCTAAGACTGAGAAGTCAAATACAAAAAACACAGACACAACACAATTCATCCACTAAGCACACGCAATTAATTGATGGCTAGCGTCTAGTTTGCCAGTTGAAGAGGAGTGGCCAACAGGAAGGGGTAGTTCCCTATTGTTTCATATAGTGCAGGTGTTTCGCACGGGAACGGGTTATAACACCACGTGGTGATTCTACTGGTAAAAGTTCAGCATTTTTATTAGTCGGTAACATTTCTGTTTTATTATTAATATGGTTATTATAATCAAGTTTTAGTTCTTTTTTTAATAATGGGAGCCATATTGGCCTAACCTCAATGCTTGTTTGGCTGATAGGGTTGTCCGCTAGTTTTATATATGAGGCTTCAATTATTTTACGTTTAACACACAAATGATGGCAAATGTCCGAACAAGTAATTATAATAAAAAACAAAAAACAGGTCACTGACGGAAAAATAAAAGGTATTATACTTTATTATAATTCTAATCTTTGGCTGTCCGAAACTTTCTCGCCCCGTTTTCTGTCTGTCCGTCCGTATGTGATTTTCACAAAAGTGGCAATATCTCAGAAACGGTTAAAGGTACAATGCTGTTTGAATGTTGATCTCATTACGACACATTTACCATTAAAAATTTGTTGTAACTAACCGTTTCAAAATGGTGGCTGTTAAAAAATTTCGAATGTAAATAAGTCTTATAAAACAATGTCAAGCCAAATTTAACGATACAGTATATAGTTTAAAAAAATTTAGTCATAAATAACAGAGAAATTTTAAATTTATAAGTTGAAAGTAGGGTTATATGGGTGTGGAATATGGCCATATTCACTAAATAGTAATAAACAGCTGATAAATAAACTAGCAGCTGATTTAGTAATAAACACGATTTTAACACTTTCACTGCCATGTGCATCAATTTGATACACTCTTAAAACTTGCTAGGGGGCCATGTGTGTTATTTTGATACACCTTAATTTTTCCATGCTAGGCCATGTATTTTTGTGAAGAAACTTCTCACCAGGCCATCATAGTTTTTGTTCAAAAAACCCATTATTATGCTAAAATACACATAAATACATTGTCAAAATATTAAAAAGTCACAAATATGAGTGATAATTTAGAGTGTATCAACGTGATACACGTGGCCCTCCAAACCAGTACTAATACAAATGAAAAATTGGTGTTCTAATAAATGTGCTCAGTTTGCAATAAAAATGCTTTATTTTATAAAAGTAAAAAAGAAGTACATGTTACATTATATAAAACTGGTATTTGTAATTGTTTAGCAAAAAAAAAAAAATGATAATTTTTTACTACATAAGAAGAAAAAACTACTTCTTAGTACATTCATGTTTGATAATGAAACAAGAAAGACACATGAATTGAGCATCAGAACAACCTACGCAATGAGTATGCACTTGTTTAGACTTTTTCCGAGCACTTGCTGCTCCGTAATGTTCTGTCAACGTCATGTAACATATGGTACAGCGACCTCGTTTTTGTCCTTCGATATCCTGAAGTTCATGTTTTCGATTGGTAGAGGTTCTCAATGGAGCAGGTTGATCAGTTCCATAAAGCAATGACAACGCTAACTTTTCAAGAAATTCTGTTATTCCAACCTTCTTACAATCACCCTTTAAAATCTTGTACACCTGAAATGCGTTTACTACTGTGGTGTTGGTCAGCAACTCTATAGCAACTTTACGATACCATTTGACTCCTTTTCGAAGAGTAGTTGCATACGATGCCAACTGATCTGATAGGTCTATGAATGCTTTGGCTTGATTATATTCCAAGACTGTTGACGGTTTTCTTGTAACTCCACGAGGTTTCATCACCTCGACCATTGAAGGAATTTCTTTTGTTGTTAGAAATAGAACATCCCTCTTATCTTTCCATTTCGAAACAATAGCCTTCCTATTATTTTGCAGAGAAACAATTCCACCTCTTGAGAGTTTGGCAGAAATAACAGGTTGGGGATTAAACTTTCTCCTTTTTTTTTAACGTTCCTATAAGATGAGTTTTATGTTGATTCAACTTATGTGCCAACTGCACACTTGTATAAAAGTTATCTGTGACAAGTGTTCTCCCTGATTCAAGCAATGGCTCTATAAGCTCCATGACAACACATTCAGAATGGTTGGTGTTCTGAGACGATTCCTTACCAGCATATAATTTAAAGTTCCACGTGTACCCACCTTTCAGGCACAATTTATAAACCTTCAAGCCATATTTATGTCGTTTGTTCGGTATATATTGTCTTATCTTAAGCCTACCTCTATAAGGAATCATAGTTTCGTCAATACAAACAGTCTTATGAGGAATATATGCACTTTGATATTTTCTCTTCAATATATCAATTAGTTCTTGAATTTTGTAAAGAGTGGGTTTATTAGTGGGAGGCTGTTTTTCATTGTCTGAAAAGTGCAAATTGCTAAGAAGTTCGAAACGATTTCTAGACATAACTTTGCTTATTGCAGACTCGTATAGAGGATTACGACACCAGTAGTTCTGCAATTTTGGTTTGTTATCCAGTCCGATCCATAATAACAAACCTATAAACTTACGAATTTCTTCTTTGGAAGTATCTTCCCAAAACGCTAATCGTGAATGTATACCTGAACGTTCCTCTAAAATACTTTTCACAATAGATTGATTAGCATATAAGTTAGTTTCAGTAACTATGTAGTCAAGGACCGAATTATCTATGAACAAGTTGTAAAAGTCAATTTCTTTTGCAGCGAATGGTAACTGATCCAAAACATAATCGGCTATGCCTCCATCGACATTGCAAGTAAATGTATGAAGATTACCTGAAACAGGTCCCCAGTTGTATGTTTCCTTATATGGATTTTGTATGTCTTGGCTTCTTCCTGGCTGAGTATCAGCTGGAACATTTCGACTTTGACCAACATCAGTTCTTTCAGGTTTACGTTGGCTGGTGCTTGGTTGGGATAGATCAGGATAACGAGCATATGAATGTTCACCTGAACAGGGTGGTACAATTGCCTTATCATAATCACTGTCTTCACTGCAAGTACTTGATGCCAGATATTCTGGATCATCGGGATCACTAAGATCTCTAAATACACTTAGTTCACTGCTTTCACTACTCTCTACGTCACTTTCATCTTCTAAATATTCCCTAATTTTATCTGAATCTGCCATAGTTTGAATAAATAATTGTACATAACCTACAATTACACTCACTCATTCAGATTGTAGCTGCAACACTGTTGTTTCACTAAAAAACTTGCACTCATTCTGGTGGTCACAACTGGTATTAACATAACATATGTTTTGAAACCAAGTGAAAAATCCACTTCTACCAGGCCATCATAAACTAGAAATGCATTAAGTTATATGAAGAGAGTGTATCACTTGCCAACACTGTTCTTCAAACATTGAAATGAACAGTGTATCTAATTGATACATGTGGCCTGAAGTGGAAGTTAGTAAATGTATCACAATGATACACACGGCCTGGTAGATTGGATTTTGCTCAACACTCATGGCCTGCTGTAGTAGATTTTAGAAAAATAGCTTGGCAGTGAAAGTGTTAAATAACAACATAAGACCATTGTTGGCCTGAACGTTTATAGGTATTGATCCTTGTGTTGTTTATCGTCAATAATATTTTCACAGTTTTTAATTTATTATTTGTTTTTGTTTATTTTATTAATTATTTTATTCCATCGCTTTTTTGTGCAAAACTGGTTTTCCTTGTCAGTGACATGCATCGTTTCACTTGGAGAGAGTACACGGACATGCATTTTGTAGGTAACGGAAATTCTAGTTTAGCAGCCAAGTTGTATGCCGACCGATTCCCTCATCGAATTCATCCAAATCCAAAGGTGTTTGTTGGTGTTCATCATCGCCTACAAGTAACTGGGAAGGTCGCGCCAAATGGATCAAATGAACGGCGAAGATGGGTAAGAACTCTTGAATAGGAAGAAATCTTGCAGCGTGTAGAAGACAGTTGCGTGGTCAAGTTATTTGGATTGAGTGTAACTTTAAGGCTCAATACTTACCCTGTATCCCTTTCATTCAAGAAGGGTATTTGCTAGTGCCTTATACAATTATGTCGTCCCCTATTTCGTTTTCCCGCCAAAAATCCACCAATTAAACGCACAGCCTTTGTAATACCCACTGTGAGAGCGGAGCAAGAGAATGACCCGCGCGATGCCAAGACTTTAAACTAACTCTAAACATTCGCGGAATTCCATTATAGAAGACCCAAGTCGGGCGGTAGTTATCATACACGCTCCGCGGAGGTAATCATAGCGGCAAGTTGAGGGCAAAAATTTAATTAAATTGTGGTAAACGTGTTAGGTTAGGTTAGGTAAATAATTAACATGGTCTGGTTTGAATTTCCGTGTTGTAAGAAGTGAATGCTGTTATAGTGAAAAGACGGCAAGAGTGTTATATTTAACGCTGTCGTTTTGGCTTAATTGCATTTAACGTTTGATTTGGAAGAAACTCAATTTACGTTTTTGGACCAGGGAACTCTGATCTGAAGTTTTTTTTTTTAATTGAGTGTAATTTCAAAGCTTACTCTATATTACTTTAATTTATTTATTCATATCTGCAAATGAAGCAGCGGGTACCTGATAGTATCTATACTAATATTATAAACAGGTAAAATTTGAGGTAATCTCTGGAACAACTGAACCGATTAAAAAAATGAGTACAGTGCGAGACAGTAGGCCTACCGGATACGCGATCCTTTTATAATATGTGACTTGTGTGTGTTTATTGTAATTGTTTGTGAAACTATGTGTTTAAGTGTGTATATTCATTGACAACGGAGATACTCCTCCTGACAACTTAAAAATGGCTGAATAGCCGAAACGGCCGTCGTATAAGCAACCACGTATGACTATTGGTGACGGTAAGTTATTATTATATTAATTAAAAAATAGTTTTACTAATAAAAATCCGCATTATCCCTGAGTAACATGGTCTATAATTCATTTTGATAAACACATTTTTTATTTCAATATTTGTAAATTTAGTCGGACAAAGTTCTTAGATCAGGAATAGACTGATGAACCGACACATATTTCTTGAATGTATTTACATTCATTACCGTAGCAACTAATGGAATAAAATAACAGATAAAATAGCTGTTTGCTCCAATATTTCCATTAAAAGCTGATTTCAAACTTTGAAGCAATTATTTGTATTTATAACTTTTAGGTTAGGTTTTTATTAAAGTGTAGACCTGAGCCTTGCTGGTTCTTTTAATCTTTATTACAACTGCTGTTATAAAATATACGAACTAATTTGTATTTGAACATTTAATATTATTTACCATCTTAGCTTTGGGGTTATTATTAATCCTTCGCCTTTATTATAAAAAAATATAACAGTATTATGTGCATAGAAGGTTCCAACGGGGTTGGCGTGCTGAGCACGCAGGTGTTTCCCCTAGTCTAAATTAACTAATGATCATCCATGTAATAAAATACAGGTTTTCTAAATTACTTCACACGCTGACTCTCTCCCTAGTTGAAACAATGCAAACACGATTACTTTTATATATAAGGGGACTCACCTTGCCAACTCCAGTGACCTCCTTAACACCGATCCTCCTGAGCAACGCAGGCGGTACCGGAGGCGGGGTCCGATGTATCACTCCACAATATCCAGAACTGGCCGCCGCCTCATCCTCGGAACCTGTGGTTCTTTTGCGACGGTGCGGCGAAGAACTCAGGTTCAGTTTCTGAGCGGCCCTGTAGGGACAAAAAAACATCGATTAATACGTTGGCAACACTGTTTGGGGAGATTAACAGTTGACTGACACATGTCTATAATAGATGGACAGATGCTGTTTGGTTATTAGAGATAGAATTGAAATCTCGATTTGTTGACATTTTCATTAAAGCGAACTTGCACAGGGTGATTTACGAAACAAGTTCATATAAACATAGGTTCGGAAATGCTTCGATTATCAGTTATTCAACATTTTGTTTTTGAAGTGTAAACTTCTATAGATGCACTTCGTTTAAAAATTGTGGGCGGTGAGGATGATTTTACCGTCACGCTTTTTCCGTCACGTTCTATACTAGTAGTTCTGTGAACAGTAGACCTCGCTCGTTAAAATTAACAAATGTGGTTTTGAGCTTAGGTTAAAAATAGTGTGCCAGTAAGGAAGTAAGCAGAAGGTTTAGCCAGTGAAACATTATTTTACAATTAACGAGATTCCGGGATTTCTATTTTTCGTTTTTTTTCTTTTCTTGAGCTTTAACTGCTAAAGATTTTCTTTTAGAGGCATTGTGTTTTATTTAGGTTAATAATGCGTAAGATAGCTAAAAATATCAAGTTATAGAGGGAAAACATAGAATTAAATATTTACATACTTAAATAACTAAAACTTAACAATGTATTTACAGTTCCATAACTTCCATATCATATTCCAATATTAGAAATAATTAAGACAAACGATGTTAAAACATCGTAATAGTGATCTCAACTTTATTCTCAACCTATGTACCAACACTACCCACGGTGTCAAACGGTTATTTTTTGTATGTCCTTTATCGCCGAGTGGTTTCATTTGTTTCATCTCATTTTGTAATTCAAGTAAAGCTAAGTCAAATACTTTTATGAAATTTACAAGTACTCAGTTTAATTCATTGATTTATTCTCTACGCTTTCTTATCCCCTACACTTTCTTATTATATGCCTTTTTTTGCAAAGGATATATTCCTAAATTACTAATCAAAACTGGCCTAGTTTTGTTAGCAGTCTTGTAGTAGGAACATAAAAACTGGTGTTTTAAAAATAAGAAATTTGAAATTGATAAATATTTTTATATAATTCTATTTAGAACTAAATTACGAAACGTTTTTACATTTGTGAAAAAAATTACAATAATTTTTACTACTTTTTATGTAGGCCTAAATTTGAACTTTTTCCTTTCGTTACTGAACATGCTAATAACTAATAAATGTTTCTTGATATAATAACTTTGTTAATTTTACTTCAATCATTGTTTTACTGGCATATATGAATTCTTTGAACCTTTATCTACAAAAAAACTATGCAACACTTTTGAATTGGTTTAGAATATACGTATAAAAACATGGTTGAAATACAAAAACTTGGACGATTTTTAACAAATTTGAAGTTTACGGCCATTTTGTGACTTAACCATTAGACTTTACAAGTATTAATTTTACAGCAAACTTTAAATGGGGAACCTTTCCTTGTTTTTTTTTTAGAAATTAGAAAATATGTTGTTAAAGTATATGAAATTTCTTATAGAAACCCCCGTGTTATGGTTTTTCATGCAATTTTAAGACTTTTTTATTCTTTGTGTTTTTTTTATAAACTTAACCGTTTAGGCTCTAATAGCGCTGAAAGTTTCAGAAACTCTTGTTTCAACAATTGTAAAAGAGGCATGTTTTACCATTTGCAAACAATGAAATTTAACTCAAAGTGCAACATTTTTTACAATGGAATGTTAAAAAGATGTTGCAATTTCACAAATACTTTATTTTATAAAAAAAACGTATTTAAATTACTTTAAAAAATCGCTAACGCAACCACTGTGTATCGTGTAAGTGCAAGTACAGCTCGCTACAGTATAACAACAGTAAGCATGATTGTGTTGCTAGGCAATAACCAGCTGTTTCATTGTTGCAAATTTTTACTTTTATTTTTACCTCGACTAACCAGTAATTGCTTTGTTACCGGCATTGTTACTTTTAACCAACATCTGTTGTAGCTTTGAATAAAAAATTTATATTACGTTTTGTTTTTATTATTTAACTATTTTTTTCAAAAATATTTCAACTATCAAATATTTCAACTACATATTTTTTAATTTTTCAAAAAACAAGGAAAGGTTCCCCATTCAAGTTTGCTGTAAAATTACTAACGTTTGAGAACCCAATGGTCGCCTCCTTGAGTTGATCACCCTGCATAGTTTACCTCTGAAATGGACATTGTGCTTCCACGTTCTATAAAATGTGTTTTTATTCAATACTTTCTATACTTTTGAAGTGTAAATCAGAATATCGCCATAGAAGTTTAAACGTCTCCCGTGAGGCCTTAAGCGATTTTTTTTAAAATACCGAATATCTTTGTATGTAGGAAATATATTGAACACACATTTTGGATACATATTTGGTACGGCATCTTTTACTTATGACCATCAAACCATAAAGTGTTTTCATATACTTTAAAAATGGCGGCAATTTAAAAATTGTAACGTAAAATATCTTAAAAACCGCTAACTTTACAAATTGCAAGAAACAAAAACTTCCCTTTTTAATAACTGGTTTTTATTTTATTTTTTAACTTAAATTATTTCTCATAATTTGGTTTTGGAGTAATTTTTACTTTCTCCACCCTATACGTAGTATATGGAGAAAGTATTGTTTTCGTAAAAATGTTCAAATTTGAATTTTCAGTTGAATTATCTGTTTTGGTGCTCCCAGAACCCCAAAAAATTGTTTAGTGCAATTATCTGTGTTGGTGCTCCCTGAACCCAAAAATATTTTTAGTGGAATTTTTTGTTTTGGTGCTCCCTGAACCCAAAAAAGTGTTTTTAGAGTGGTGTCTGTCTGTCAGTATACACGACCAGAGAGGACACTATTGGTCCGATTTTCATGAAATTTGGTATGTACTAAACCCTAATATCTCCAGGCGTTTTTTTCATTTTTTGGAATTTATAATTTTTAAGGGTAATTTACCCCTAAAAACCCATAAAAAAACGACAAAAATGCAAATTTCTCAAAAACGGCTCTAACGATTTTGATCAAATTTTCAGTATTTATAGTGCTTAAGATGCCAAACAAAATGACACCACCCGCTTTTATCAAAACTTCGGCGTTTTATAATTATGGGAAAATGTTTAAAAATAAACAAGTTTGTGTTATAAGTAGATGTTTTTCATCTAAGTTTGTGTTGTCAATCTAGCATCGCGGCAGCGGCCGCACGGGGTAGCACCACGGTACCGAGCACGGCCAGTAATTCAAAGGTCGCGCGATCGAATCCCGCCTGGGACAATAATTTTTTTGTAGGTAGAATATTATTTTTTGTTTTGTTCTAAAAAGTAGTAAATAAAATGATTAAAAACAATATTATTTTGACTACAGTAAGTTGGGAGAAAGTTTGTGTCAGTTAACTGATACCGTTTATTTATATTATGAACAACTACAAAGATAAAAAAATGTTTAGTTTTTTGCCAATAATCAGGTTATCAAATAACTATTGAGCTTGATTTGTGAGAAAGTAACTAGATAAAATAGCGTTTCAACAACAATGTCGCCATCCTCAGTGATGCACGGACTACAGTAATCAAACTACCCGTGCATCACTGATGATGGCGACATTGTATTTGAAACGCGTTTGAATTAGTAAACGTATTTATTGTGAGATTTTGTGTTCTATTTTATCTAACTAGGTTTTCTTTTAAATAGAAAAATGATAATTTTATGGCTGAAGTTTTATAAAACTTTTTATTTTCTGTTTGTACTTTGTCGTTTTTAGCTTCGCAGATGATTCAAAATAAAAAAAACAGTTAGGTACATTACCATAAAGTATTGTTATATTTTTGATATTATTTATATTGTATAGCTAAAAGTAATGACCAATTCCTCAGCCTCCTAAATACTAAATCCGTCTAAACGTAAATAATTAAACACATCCAATTTACATGTTTGTATTCAATTTGTAACTAGGGTGTCTGTTATACAGCCATCTGTCGGTTACCATGGCAACCTTTAGACTTATCGTGTTTACATATTCATGTGTAGCCCTTGATGGAATTTACAGCTCATATTTAATGTAAATATGCTTTTGATTAAATGTAACTGTCGGTTGGCAAACACACGGTTAATTTCAATAAACAATCTTTGTGCAACGGTGGAGGTGTATGCAGAAGGGACTTTTACGATCTGTAAGGTTGATGCCACGGATAATTGTATGTAAAGAAAATGTTCTTTGACAAATGCATTTGGGAAACATTTCGACATGTTTGACGAGAGTACAAATATTAAACGAGGACGTTGTTCATAAAGGAAATACAACTGAGTCTGTGGCGTATCGTAAGGTTAAAATAATTGACTGAGTTGTTTTTCTAGTAAGAATAATAATTTGCGCACCCGGAGAATTGCGCGGTTGACACGCGCCAAGGTTCCGCACCAACGACCACCAGGAAA
>JAGFPH010008356.1:42549-56425 GCA_018207615.1 Philaenus spumarius
CTACCGAACGGATTGGAATGAAATTTGGTATGTAGCTTCCTCTAGGGTGATCACTAAGAAAGGGTATGAAAAATTTCGAAATTTTAATAGGGGTTTGGGGGGGGATCAAAGTTACTAAAATCATAATTTCAGATCTTTTATCATTATGACAATAGTGCTTTTATTATTTAAGATCTATATATATAAAAACCAAATACCACTCACTGACTGAACACTTAAAAAGAATACAATTACGTTAAAAAGACTTAAAATACCAACCACCACGGGCAACGCCGTACGGGTCAGCGAGTTCCTTATAAAAAACACATATTAATAGAGACACAAATTTCCAATACAGTTTTAACTTAACCTAGTAAAATAATTGAAACATTTATTTTGTGTTCAACATACAAAATAATACGACCACGCAGCTGAATCGCTGAAGTGAGTTGAGCAAACTTCCAAAAATCAGTTTATATGTTTTAAGGTTTTAACCAAGTATTTGGGTAATTGGTCTACTCACGAAGGCGCTGAATAGCTGCCTAGTTGTACGAAATATATTAGTAGAATGTGTTTACGCCTCAGCCTCCAGACCCGGACCACGCGTTGTTCCTCTTGCGGCCTCGGATTATGGACTGTTTCGCTTCGCTCGCAGCGGACAAACTCGCGAAACGGCCGTAGGCCCTCACGTGTATTTGAACAAGGTACTTTTGCGGTACTTTACATTTTGATCAATTTTGGGCAAACCAGCCGGGCTAGAAGGTCATGTAAAAAAATAAAATGTGCAGAATAATCATATTTTTTTTAGATAAAACCAAAAATATGTTCATTTTAATCATATTAAATCAATTATTACAATCGTAGAAATAAAAACACAGAAACCATTCTTACAAAAACATTTTTAACTGTCAAACGCGTTTCAACGACAAAGTTGTCATCTTAAGTGACATTTGAGGTATAACTAAATTATAACGAAGTAACATCGTAGTAGTTTATAACAAAGTAAATTATCAGTTAGAATTTAGTCGCAGCTCAAATGTCACTGAAGATGACGACTTTGTAGTTGAAACGCGTTTGACATTAAATGTTAAACGCGTTTGACAATAGTTGTTTAATACACGCAAGACTTGCTAAGAAGGAACTTAATTTTGTTTTTGTCTATAAATTATGTTTCTTTCGACAGGAAAAATACAAACTTTAATTTGGTTCTTATAAAAAAAATATTACATTTTTATTCCTAAAATTATTTTTAGTTTAGCCTTTATAATATAAAACTACCACAGAAAATTTCTCTTTGTAAATAAAACCATTTATGAGCTGAGAAATTCAAAGGTGGAAAAAGTAAGTCGCTGAAAACCAGGCACTTTTGGACATTTTAATAATGAAATTGCGAGATTTTGGTGTCCCAGAAACATACCTTAAAATATTGGTACAAAGTTTTGAAGCACTCTGTATAAATGGTTTAGAACGATTTAGAACTAGGCCAAATATTAATGTATTGCCTTTATTAGTTTTGGAAAAAATAACTGTGTGGCAAACAATTATTGAAGGGTTTTGTTTTTAATTTTTAGGTACGCAATCTTAACTACTACACATTAATTTCAGTAAAAATATAACAGTTCTTAAGGTAGAAGATACTATTTATTCATTAGACTGTTCAAAGAAAATAGTGAAAACAAAACTGTGTAGGTATATTAAAACACCTTTAAAATGTAATAGTATTAAACAGTATGTTTGCTGATCTGTGTGACAGAGATGGAGTGAGTTAGTGTGAGCGCGAGAAAGAGAGAGAGGATAGACACAGTTAAGTGCATCAAGTTAATTACAAATCTCACAACGCTCAAACCTTTGTTACATATTTAATTTTCAATTAAAATTCCCTCCAAACCTCCTTCCGGTGATGACACCTTGATCCCCTTTCCTCCTTGTTGACTGATTCAACCCCCACCCCCACCCCTTTACCAACCCTTCAACAGTTATACAAGAGATGGGGACGAGATTTCCCAATTTCACACACCTCTGCTCACGAGTCAACAAACGTCTATCGCAGCGCCCCTAGTGTAATTGCTAAGAGTTTTCGCGTCTTGGAGTAAACTGATTTTATTTTTGTTTAATTTGTATTTACAATAATTGCGGAGGCGGCGGTAATCTTGCGGAAGGGGATGAAAGGGTTAAAATACTGACGGGTTCGAAGTGTAAGGTAGCTTGGTGGTTGGTTGCCCTACGTGTAAACAAAATCACCCACAAGATCAAAGTTAAATTTAAACACATTTATTTGTGAAATGATAATCTATGGGATCAAAATTACAGTGCACCTCCACGTTATACTACGTCAGGGGTGCCAACACATGAGTAAAAATGCTCTAGAATGTAATCGTAGCATTACATTGAATATTCATTATCATAATCTTCTTTAATAGAACACGATATGTAGCGCTGCCAAATCTATAAGTTTACAATTTTGATATTAAAGAAAATTGAAGAATAATAATTGCATAGTGAAATATGGAATTCAAACTTGTCCCTAAAGTAAACTCGCTTCGCTCGCGACTCTTTCTTCTGAAATATTTTCATTAATTTTTTACTATCCTAACAAATTACAGTATTCGAACTACGTATGTGATTAATTTTAATTAGGATTTTTATTTTATTCAAAGGACATATATTAATATATATGTATAATTATATATTTAATATTACCATTAAACTAAGCTCGCATCTATTTCTAGTAACATATATTCGGTTTAATGTAGGCTGTTTTGTAACATACAGTGTTCATAAAGTCAATTAAAACCCCTCATTATTTTTGTTTCTGAAAATAAGTTTAAATTTTTTTTATATATCTTGGGTTGTATAACAGGAATAATTTTTTTACATATCTGACCATCAATGATTTTTTTTGGGGAGGGGCTTAGGGGGCGGCAAGGTGTTAAAAATATTAAATATAAAGGTACTTACTTTTTTAATAAGCTTTTCAATGGTGTATCACATGACCTACATTTATGTTTGAAATTTTCAACCTAAAAAGTTGTGAAACATCTTAAATTGTTCTTAAAGGCTATGTGCTTTTGTCTTATATCTCATAATTGCAATAAATCGACGGCAACTCCTTTTAATCAACAGTTTATCTGGGTAAAATTGATTGTTTTTAATGTATTTTTTGGAAGCAATGGTTTTTAAGCAACCATTGGGTTAATGCATTGGTTTTTTTAACAATAATTTCCATATTTTAAGCTAACAGTAAAAAATATAAAGACTTCTTTTTAACTTAAATTAGTTTCCCAGATTAATAATTTATAAATAGAATCCGAAAAACGTTATTAGGAATGCATGTTTCAACGATTTTGCGGCTTGAATCGGACCTTTTTATTAAAATCATACTGTACACTCGGGAGTTTTCTTCAAGGTAAAGAAGAGCCTTAAGTCAAAGGGGTGGAGTGGAAAAACTACCCTTGAAGTTAAATCAATCAATAGTAAAGCATTGCCGGGTTCACTAGTAACTTAAAAAATAAATATTCTTTGGTTTGTGAAAGCATTCCCAGTTTGTGGGATAAATTCAATGATTACGTTAAAAATAAAATACTGAGAGAAAAAAAGCTGACAAGAAATATTCTCATATTTAGAAGACGGATAAGAGAATCTCACTAATGCAGAATAGAGAGAATTAGGTGAGTATAAGCATTGTATTTGGATAACCTCATGATCTATGGTATAAGTAACACGCTTTAGGACGAGTCGGTACATGTAAAAGAAGTCTCCCGATATCGGTACTGTTGCTTTACCGGTGTCGGTAATAGTGAACTCAGCCAATAGGTCTATTTTTATAAATAAGCTAATACAATAAAATAACTAATAATACTAATGAATGAAAACAGAAGTTTTGTTTGAATTTTTACCTGAAATTGGATTAAAGAAAAGTTGTTATTATTTAAAAAAATATATATATATTTTATCACGCATGTCTAAAGTATGTCGTTCCTACTGACTGAAGTCAGGCATGACACCATTCATAACTAAATAATCCCCGGGTCACTTAGCAAAAGTTACACGTAGGGTATTAGGTGACTATGAATTGTATTTCAGAGTTTTATTTAATTTAATGCGAACTGGCATAAAGTATGTTGGGGGTGTAGACACGTCTCCAAGGATCACTTGAGGGACGGACACCGTCGTTTTACTGTCGGGACGACTTGAGGCGGTTTATTGATGGGCGTTAAACGTTTATCTTAGTTTACTGCGGAGACACCGTACACGGTACCTTGATACTGTAGAGAAGTCAAACTTACGAATGTAAGATCAAGTGTACAGGTCGCCTCGAAATAAGTTACATTGTACTAGACAAATATACAAAGTAAAAGGAATTGCAGTTTTTAACAAACACGTTCCGTTTGCCAAAATTACATTTTAACAACTCTCGTAGCGTTGTTAAAGTTCTTCGAACAGAGATTTTTTGTATAAGAAAAAAATTAAGGGGGCACCCCACCATAAAACTGATTTATTTAGTTTTCTAAGCTATCATAACCATATATTTTTTAAGAGTTGGTATAAGTAAGTATCAACTTTTGTCAAATTTTCAAGTCCCTAGACCCTTCACCCCCCCCCCCCCTAATAAAAAACAAGCATTTACTATGGCATGCCTAACTCAAGAACTATGCAAGATAGGTTCAAAGTTTTTTTTTTACTTTGTAGAGGACATTGTCTATAACCGCATAATTTTTTAAAACGACTTAATTTGTTTATTAAAATATTTTTAAAAATTAAAAATGTATTATTTAAAAACATACAATTCACAAGAATTCATGGTCCATTGCCAATGCGGAATAAACTACTATCTTTAAAAAATAAAACAGTTTGTATTCTATACAAGAATCCACCAAGGTTTTTAACACATTCTTTTCAAAGATTGGTGTTAATTTTCAAAGATGTCATTCTTTTCGGAAACTGCAGGACTCGTTGAAGAAGTCTCAAGCAGATTTAGTTTGTAGTGAACGTTTGGACGGCTTACAAACTTTACGATGAGCCAAAACACTACCCGACGAAACTTGTCAACTACACTTATCATTACGGCATTATTTGGCTTCTGTTTGTGAAATAGTTCTTGAAACTCTACAGCAGTTCACATCAAACTAGGACCACCGGGACGACCTGTTCTGTATTAGTGAATACAATGCTCTGCGATAAAAGCTTTCTCTGGAGTTGTAAGAACTAATACAACGTTACCTAACCTCAAACAAGAAAGTAATGATTAGGCAACAATCAACAATGCAATCAGCTGTTCTTAAAAACAAAACACAGTGCTTTAATTTCAGTTCTGTTTATTTGGGCCGATAATGTACATAGATGTTTTTTATTTTTTGTTCTAAGAACGCCAACATCTAGGATATCTATCGGGTGAGTTTAAACGATTTTTGGTTGATAAAAAGCTTTTATTGCGTAAAAAATGGCAAATATTTTATATTTTTTTTAGGGAAACATACCCAAAACATCAAAATTTAATGCTGGCCGTTTAAGGTATTGAAATAGCTAATGTTGAAATTGTTAAACAATTCAATCTTTTAAAAACTGAATCTACGGAAAAGGTTTTAACAAATCTATAGATATTCGTGGGTTTAAGGTTAGCGTAAATTAATATGGACGTAATTCTTCGAGTGAAGGGAGTACAGCGGTTTTTATTAATATCACAATACAAATCCACATTTTTATACAATAATTTTCAAAAAGTAAAAATTCCTACTTACTATTTCTTTAAAAAATTTATATAATAGCTAATTGTATCTAATTGTACAGTTTGTTTAAATTTAACATCGCTATTGCACGGAATATATCCGATTTGCGTAGGTGGTTGAATAGCAACAAAAACACTTCAACGGGGGGACTAAGTGAAAAGTCTTTGATCCTGCCTGGAACCACAATGTAATCGTCCTGTTCTCGGCGAAACCGAGAATTACGTTTATACTTTGACGACAATATTTTGCAAGCATGATCTTGGCCCAGAGGAAGAGGGAGGGAAGGTTTGAAACAGAAGCCGTGGTCTGCGGTCATGGGAACAAAGGCCTTTACTGACGGACTGTCAGGGGGATGGCAGAGAGAGAGAGCGCTTGAGGCTGTCCGGCTGGAATCTGTGCTCTCGTAATTAAATATGAAACAGAGATTGACGTGTGTGTATTCCAGGGTTTAGCATGGAAACGTTATACGAGATGATAGAATGGGAAACTCGAACGCACGGTTTGCGCGTTTTGAATTGATAAAGTTTTAGTATGATACAATACATAAAATTGGTTTCTATTGGTTGGTTCTTTTTTTAGTACTACAAGTAGGTTGTTCAATACGAAAAAAAATATTACTAGAGAAATATTACAGTTAAAAATAGTAAGATGAAACATCCGTGCCGATTCATTTCACATTTATAAGATAAAGTATAATTTCAAAACAGTAAGTCTAATGTAGTCTGGGTCTTAGTTTACAAACAACCAATAGAGTTGACAATAACAATACAATAGTACAAAGTAACCTATACAGGGTGTCCTGCGACCATATGAACAAACTTTGTCACGTTATTCAGCATGTCAAAAGAAACAAAAAATTAATATAACATGTGTCCTATCTCATTCCGTTTTCAGTCTGTCTGTATGTGTTTTTTACAAAATACTTAATATTTTTAGAAGTAGAAAAATTATTGAGCTCAAACTTTGTACACCTATTTGTTGCGTAACCTTTTATCACTGTACAAAAAATTATAACAATATTTTAAATATTTTCAAAATGGCGGCTGTTTATAATTTTTAAAGTCAAATATCTCAAAAACCGCTAACTTTACAAAAAAATTACAAGAGACAAAAAAGTTTACGGTTTTAATGACAAACTCAATGGTTTTTTAATTTTTCTGTAGCTCAAAGGACAACAGAGATATTGACAAAAAAGAGGAAAAATGTATTTCTTGGTAGTTGTCAACAATACCCAGAATTACTCTAGAAACAAAATATTTTAAAGTTATTTTGAGCTAAAATAATAAGTTATTTGCATAATGTTCCGAGAACTTTCTGAGCTGATTCCACTAGCAAAAATAACGAAAAAAGTTAATTTATTCATAGGTCTGGAAATGCTTCTTTAGAGAGTTACAGCTAGCGAAAGATTTCACCCGTGTTTCAGATTACTCATAGAAACGAATCCCTATTGAAATATGTAGGGCGTTAATTAAGGTGTAAAATTATTGAAATAATGCTAAACATTATTAGTTTGGTAAGCCTACTTTAAAACCAAAGTGCAATACATTGCATTTGAGGTTAATTTGTTCATAAGTTATTATTTAATTTTTACTATAATTGATATTATTAATTAAATTGTATGTAATTTTCTTAGTTATCATTCAGTCAATAAGAATACATTTTTAATCGTGTTATTTGTCTTAAAATTGTCTAACTTTATTGGTGTCTTAACTTTTTTTAATAAAATTTGTAGTTTATTAATAATTAGTTAATATTAATAATATTCACATGCTGAATAACGTGATAAAGCTTGTTCATATGGTTGCAAGATACCCTGTATTAACAATTACTGCAGTTACAGCACTGGGACTTATTTTATTAAATTTATATGCTCATTTTACGTTAATTAAATTAAATTAATTTAAATTTTACACCTTAATTAACATCCTACATATTTCAATAGGTGTTTCTTGAGTAATCTGAAACACGGGTGAAATCTTTCGCTAGCTGTAACTCTCTAATGAAGCATTTCCAGACTTATGAATAAATTACCTTTTTCTTTATTTTTGCTAGTGGAATCAGCTCAGAAAGTGCTCGGAACATTATGCAAATAACTTATTATTTTAGCTCAAAATAACTTTAAAATATTTTGTTTCTAGAGTAATTCTGGGTATTGTTGACAACTACCAAGAAATACATTTTTCCTTTTTTTTGTCAATATCTCTGTTGATTTTTGAGCTACAGAAAAAATTAAAAAACCATTGAGTTTGTCATTAAAAAATTAAACTTTTTTGTCTCTTGTAATTTTTTTGTAAAGTTAGCGGTTTTTGAGATATTTGACTTTAAAAATTATACACGGCCGCCATTTTGAAAATATTTAAAATATTGTTCTAATTTTATGTACAGTGATAAAAGGTTATGCAACAAATAGGTGTACAAAGTTTGAGCTCAATATCTTTTCTACTTCTAAAAATATTAAGTATTTTGTAAAAAACACATACAGACAGACAGACCGAAAACGGAATGAGATAGGACACATGTTATATTACATTTTTTGTTTCTTTTGACATGCTGAATAACGTGACAAAGTTTGTTCATATGGTCGCAGGACACCCTGTATAGCCTTATGTCTAAAACTAAAGAGTAGTAAAAAAGATTGGTTATATTTTATATTACCATATTATATACATTTATATATTATTTATTATATTTTATTCTATACATATATATGTTTTTATTATTATTATTAATTGTTTACTTTACTTTGTATTATTACATATATATATACGTGTATAGATTTTCTTTGAAATTGGACATAATTTACGACCACATACATAATAGAATGTATTTTATTCTAGTTTTGCATTTGAATATCGAATTCTAATACTTATTTCCTGTAGTTTAGGCCTATTTACATATCTACTCGTCAAATATCCCAGAAATCAACCAATCTTTCTTATTACTCTTAGTTTTAGACAAAGGCTATAGGTTACTTTGTACTATTGTATTGTTATTGTCAACTCTATTGGTTGTTTGTAAACTAAGACCACGCCCTACTCTGTGATATTGTATAGATATGTAGCATAGCACTTTATATCCTTAGTTATAATTTAGTTGTAGCTCATGTGTCCACTGAAGATGACGAATTTGTCGTTGAAACGCGTTTGACCAATACACGTATTTTTGTGAGAACTATTTTTGCGTTTTGTATTTTTATTTTTACTTTTAGAAATAATATTTCTCACGAGTCAAGCTATATTATATTTATATATCTGACTAGGGCAGACCCCTGCGTACTCCGCACGCCAACCCTCAACGAAACCTTCTAAAAACATATGTTATGTTTTATTTATAATAAAGGTGTAGTATTAATAATAACCCTCAAAACTAAGATGGTAAATAATGTTAAATGTTCAAATCAAATTATTTCTTATATTTTATAACAGCAGTTATAATAATGGTTAAAACAACCAGCAAGACTCAGGTCTATACTTTAAAACCCTAACATAAAAACTAGAAATGCAAAAATTTGCTTCAAATTTTGAAATCAGCTGTTAATGGAAATATTGGAACAAACAGCTATATTATATGTTATTTTATTCAATTGGTTGCTATGGTAATAAATGTAAATACATGTGTTGGTTTATCATTCTAGGCCTAACCTAAGAAATTTTTCCGACTAAATTTACAAATATTGAAATAAAAAAAGGTTTTTATCGAAATGAATTATAGCCTATGTTACTCAGAGATAGTGTAGCTTTTTATTAGTAAAACTATTTTTTCAATCAGTTCAGTAGCGCCAGAGGTTACCCCCTACATAGAAAAAAAAAAAACTTTAGGCCTACCTCTTTATAATATTAGTATAGACTAGATATATGCCGTTAGACATTTTCAACTTGGTACAACAGAGCATACAATTTAATATTTTACGCAAAGACCTGAAATAAAGCAAAAGGTCATACATTTCAATAAATGTTTGTTTCAAATGTTGACTTTGAATTTATTAATTATTTCCTTTTGACTGGAAGAATTGTAATATTCTAAAACATCTGCAGCTCATATATTTATGTCTACATATAACATATTTTAATTGTATCAAATGAAGAAGTATTCCAGGTATGAAATGGATTTTCCCGCAAAACAAGATGTTGAAATGTTTCCCTTTTTCACTCACCAATTCAGTTAGTAAATTGCATGTCCTTCATTTTACTTTCTCACTATACTATAGTATAGAGAAATTACAGTGATCGTAAAAAACCGATGTTGAAATTTTTTTGGAAATATCCGTTTTGGGACCCCCTGAGTAGAAAAAATTGTTTTTTTACAAAATGTCTGTTGTCTTTATGTAAGTGTATGTATACAAAGCTAGAGCGAAAACTATTCGATCGATTTCAATCAAATTTGCACCAGACATGTCAAGTAGGCCTGTATAGATGCACGAAAAAAGGTTTTGAAAAATTTTGAAAAACAAACCTACTTGGCAAAAACCCCTATTTTGGCAAAAAAAAATCAGTTATTATTTTTTTATAAAAAAACGGCTCTAAAGATTTTGATAAAATTTGGCTTATTTGTAGCCTTTAATGTACCCTACCATATGAAAAAACCTTATCTTTCTAAAAATTCTCGTTTAGCTAATAATAATAATAACAACTGTTATGGGGGTTTTTTGGCCATAATGGGGGTTATTTTTCAAAAATTTTCAAAACCTGTTTCGTGCATCTATACAGGCCTATTTGACGTGTTTGGTGCAAATTTGTTTGAAATCGATCGAATAGTTTTATCTCTAGCTAATAATAATAATATTTATTAGTAAATCTCCTACTTTAAAATCACCTCTTCTACCCCACCTACAATAATGAAGTCACTGTGCATCTGTTTAATAATTTAAATATGTTTGTGAGAAAGTATGTGCAAGTTTCTGGTACCTTTTATTTTGTCATGCAACGGTTACACCAAGAAGATGACAGCTGTGCGTCGAAACATCTGCGGTTATTTCAAAACCGCAAACACCAATTACTTACAAATAACCAAGCCAACTATTCCACCAACTTACACGGAAACTCCAGCTCGCGCCCCGTTAGCACTCTGTTTAACTCACGCGTAACGTCGAGCACGAGCGCGCGTTTAATATAAACAAACTTATACACGTAACCGAAGCGGATCGACGTACGGACACAATCGATATAAATCTAATTGAGTTTACACGATCGATCCCAGCACATGTAAAGTACAAAGACACGACCAGACGATTCTATAAACATCGGAGTAAACAAAGCGTAGTAAAGAGCGTTGCGTGAGCTTTTGATGTAGGATTATCGAACGCAGACGGTAACTTATTGGGTGCATTATAGAAATTGAAACCAACAGGCTGCGTGGTAAAGTTTGGAAACGTTCCCTGCTATCAAATGGGCATGTTGAAGTTAATTTGGTAATGGTAAAATGCATTATATTTATCTAAAAGTAATAATTTTTTGTTTATATTTTCTTTTTTGGGGTTATTTACCTTAAAAGGAATGAACATTAGCTATAAGTATTTGTAAGATTGTTTAAAATTCTTGGTAGATTCTCTTATAGGATACAAACTTTGTCAACCTTAAAATGTAAGGCTGACAAAAAAGAGAGAATATTTTATTTTAAATTTGTTCATGATTTTACTGCTTAGAATTTCCCCAGCAAGGGTTAATTTAACTAAATTACAAGTGAAAAACTTGAACCAAGACCGGGATTTGAACCCAGGACCTTTACCATTCCGTGGTAACGCTCTACCTATCGAGCCACCCTGATCACGCCAGATGATATTGGTTGATGTTATCTCACTTGTACGGTTTACTCCATATTTTCAACTGAGTACCTCGTACGAAACGGCATTGACAACGCCACTGTAAGCTTCGAATATAAGTAAGATTGTTTTCAACGTCGTTTCATACGAGTTATTCAGTCTATTAGTTCAAAAATAAACGGTACCAGGAACTGGCACATACTTTCTCAAAAACACATTTAAATTACTAAACAGATTCCCTGTGACTTGTAGGGTGGGGTAGGAGAGTTTTTTTATTAAAGTTGGAGATTAACTAATAAATATTATTATTATTATCTAGAGAGAAAACTTTTCTATCGATTTCGAACAAATTTGCACCAAACACGTCAATTAGGTCTTTATAGATGCACGTAAAAAGGTTTTGAAAAAATTTGAAAAACAACCCTCTTTATGGCCAAAAAACCCCAAAAATCAATTATTATTATTATTAGCTAAACGAGAATTTTTAGAAAGATGCGGGTTTTTGTATATGGGAGGGGCACATTAAAGGCTACAAATAAGCCAAATTTTATCAAAATCGTTAGAGCAGTTTTTTTATAAAAAAATAATAACTGATTTTTTGGCCAAAAAGGGGGTTGTTTTTCAAAATTGTTCAAAACCCTTTTTCGTGCATCTATACAGGCGTACTGGACATGTCTGGTGCAAATTTGGTTGAAATCGATCGAATAGTTTTCTCTCTAGCTTTGTATACTTTTATTAAAGTAGGCGATTAACTAATAAATATTATTATTATTATTATTAGCTAGAGAGAAAGAAACTATTCGATCGATTTCGAACAAATTTGCACCAAACACGTCAATTAGGGCTTTATAGATGCACGTAAAAAGGTTTTGAAAAATTTTGAAAAACAACCCTCTTTATGGCCAAAAAACCCCCAAAAATCAGTTATTATTATTATTATTATTATTAGCTAAACGAGAATTTTTAGAAAGATGCGGGTTTTTGTATATGGTAGGGCACATTAAAGGCTACAAATAAGCCAAATTTTATCAAAATCGTTAGAGCCGTTTTTTTATAAAAAAAAATAATAACTGAGGGTTTTTTGTCCAAAAAGGGGGTTGTTTTTCAAAATTGTTCAAAACCCTTTTTCGTCCATCTATACAGGCGTACTGGACATGTCTGGTGCAAATTTGGTTGAAATCGATCGAATAGTTTTCTCTCTAGCTTTGTATACATACAGACATAAATAAACTTACATACATACATACATACAGACATACAGACATACAGACAGACATTTTGTAAAAACCACTTTTTTGGACTCAGGGGATCCCAAAACGGATATTTCCACAAAAATCTCAACATCGATTTTTTTTGCGATCACTATACTTTCTCTATACTATAGTATAGTGAGAAAGTAAAATGCAGTAAATCCTACAAGTGAGATAACATTGACCAATATCTGGTGAGATCAGTGTGGCTCAGCGTTAGCACGGAATGGTAAACGAATCCCGGTCTTGGTCCAAGTTTTTAGCGAATTTCCATAGGAAAAATGAGCTATTGCACTGGCCCTTATAATAAGACACTAAGTTAGGACTAGCAAATGAGCACCGATCATGGTTCACAGAACACGTTTTGGGGTGTCGTTAAAAATCATATATATATGTATATACTGCACTTATGTATATATGTGTTCGCACTCTAGCGGCCGCATTTTAAGTCCGATTTGATCCAAATTTGGTACACGTGTTGGTTGTCTACGTCGCTCGGACGAGTTCGTTAGCCAAACAAATCCAACAACCGAAGTGCGTTTATTGACCGGAAGTAACTATTTCTTGAGATTTTTCCTACGAGAATGAGTTTCTAAAGATTTAAATGTAGGGTGTTATTCTGCACATTTTGTTTTTTTTACGCGACCTCATAGCTCGTTTGGTTCCCCCAAAATCTATCAAAACGTAAAATGCCATAAAAGTACCCGGTTCAAAGCCATGTGGCGGATTTTACCGTGGCGTTGGCGTGCGAAGCACGCAACTCATCGTGTACTGAAGATACTCCCAATACGGGGGTTGGCGTGCGAAGCACGCATGCTTTGTGTGTTGAACATACTCCCAATACGCGGAATGGAGTGCGAACCATTTTGCAGCAATTCAGCACCGTCGTGAATAGACCAATTGCCAAAATTGTTGATTGAAACCCTAAAACATAGGCATATAAACTTAATTTTGGAAATTTGATCGACTCACGTCAGCAGTTCAGCTGCGTGGTCGGATTATTTTAACTTGCAATTTAGTTAGAACTAGTGGACCCGGCAATGCTTCGCTATTGCTTGATTTTAGTATCAATATATTATATTATGTTATACCTATTACAGCAAAATTAACCATAATCTACTCCAATAAAGTAGGTACATCAAGGTCAATTAATTGATAATATA
>JAGFPH010008357.1:0-10417 GCA_018207615.1 Philaenus spumarius
AACCCATTTATTCAATGCTACCACAAACATACTATATGAAGGCCAGCATCGACTGACAGAGTTACTCCTGTGATAAAGCTTACCTGTCCACCAGCAAGAAATGAGACAGCTGTTGCAATTTCTTCCGGTGTTCCCATCCGCTTTAACAGAACAGCTTTACCTGCTTACCGGCTAACTCTAAGGCAACACATCGGGTAAACTGATCCAGCCCTGCTTTGGACATTCAGTGAACCAGTGCTCGAGGAAGAACTCTTAAACCTGCAGTACTGGATACGTTAACAACCGTTCCCTTGGTTTCTATTAAGTAAGGCTCAGAGAACATTGTTAAATAATAAACAGCTTGCAAATTAACTTTTAATGTTTTTTATATCTTTCAATTGTTGATGATAGAATATCACCGAATGATCCTGTGCCTGCGTTGTTGACCAAAACTTCCAGTTTTTTGTGATGTTTAATCCTAGCATCTAACAAAATTTTGATAAAATCTCCATCACCCAAATCCGCGACCAATGCCAGTGGTTCCTTCTTACTTAATTCTTCGACTTTAACTTCTCGACTTTACGTCCTGTGATAATAACACCAGCTCCTAGCCTATCAAAGTGAATCGCTGTTACAGCACCTCTACCTGCACTTAAACCTGTAACTGTAAAGTTTTTAAAAAGGAATTTAGAGATCCTGGTTATGAGGTTAGTAATGAATGTATTACCGTGCTAGATTATGCTATTTCTAACGGGAACCACAAAACACATCTTCTGATGATAGGCGAATCAAAAACACCAGAGCTTTAAAAAATGTGACAAACTTCCCCGATATAATAAGAGTCAATCCAAAGCCCGAAGAAGGCAGAGACGTATCTTGAAAGGTAAAATATACTTTACTAATCAGTCTTTTTGCTTACAAATTTGAAGAGTTTGTTGCAGATCATAGACCAATTAAGTGCCAATAAAGAAAACTTTTAAGGAAACTATTGATAGAATATAATCCTAACCCCGTATTTTTTACTGCAACAAACCTTAATGGTAATAATTACATTATTAACACAATTTTGTAAATTTTAGACATTAATTTAATTACAAAACTAAATTCAATAATTACAGTGTCAACTATACTGTTTGATCGATTGATGGTACAAGTAAAATGAAACATTTTGTGACTGGAAAGGCAGCTGAAAATATATGTACGAAACTGACTATGTTTTTATTTATTGGCTATTTTTACTTTTCAAAATTTGTGAAGCGACTTTGACATCACCAATAACTTTAGCAGTTTTTGATCTGTACCAACTTTTTGAACCAAGAGCCTCATCCACTGATAGTAACAAATATTAATAGTAGTTAGAAAATAACAAACAAAAATGATTACTCACTAAATAATGCTTTATTATTTCACAGACATTCAATGTTCAAAGTTTAAAGAAACTCTACAAAATTGATTATTACAATTATAATATTTTAGTTGAATTTGTTTTGAAAATAAAATTACACATAAACAAATTAACTTTTGATTAAATTTCATGAATAAATGTTGATAATAAAAAAAAATAATTTAAAAAAACTGAACACTGAAATATAGAGAGTTGTCTGAATCTATTTACTCAATATTGCCACATACTATTTGAAGGCCAGCATCCACTGGCAGAGTTACTCCAGTGATAAATTTTGACTTTTCACCAGCAAGAAATGCAATAACTGTTGCTACTTCTTCAGGTGTTCCAATACGCTTTAACGGCACACCGGACTCGTATGCTTTGTACACTTGTTCTGTTTGTTCGTCTGTCATGCCGGAGTTTTGACAGATGTCTGAATACACAGGGCCCGGATTTACACCATTCACACGTACCTGCTTACCGGCTAACTCTAAGGCAACGCATCGGGTAAACTGATCCAGTCCTGCTTTGGACATGCAGTAAACCAGTGCTCGAGGAAGAACTCGTAAACCTGCAGTACTGGATACGTTAACAACTGTTCCCTTGGTTTGTATTAAGTAAGGCACAGCCAGCATTGTTAAATAATAAACACTTCTCAAATTAACTTTCATTGTGTTTTCATATTGTTCTATTGTCGATGATTGAATTCCACCTAATCCTAAGACGCCTGCGTTGTTGATCACAATATCCAGTTTCTTGTAACGTTTAATCGTAGCGTCTAACAAAGTTTTGATAAACTCTTCATCACCCAAATCTCCGACCATTACCAGTGGTTGCTTCTTGCTTACTTCTTCGCATTGTTTGGCGACTTTGTTTAACTTGTCGACATTACGTCCTGTGATAGTAACATCAGCTCCTAGCTTAGCAAAGTGAATCGCTGTTCCAGCTCCTATTCCTGAACTTGAACCCGTAACTATTACAACTTTTCCTGAAAACATTTTAGGTCAACCTCAAAACACTAGCACTATAATGCTGTACAGCTATTTTCTATCAACATAATAGATAATTTTAATACTGACAAAGAAATTATTCCATCATTTATGCTGTTTTTACAGTTAAATATGTACTTGACTTTTAAAGATAAATTTGCCATGCCCTGTTCTGGATCACTTAAGATAAACAAAATAAGATAAGATGATAATAATTTTAATAAAATTCTACAAAATAAGACAACTAATAATAAAAAGATTAAAAACTAATTATTTAGCACAAAATTAAAATATACCTATTCATTATTTTTTTTTTAGAAGCAGGTTTTCTGACTTTGTTCTAAATTTGAATTAAAAACATTTTTTTTAAGGAGCCTAGATTTATTCAAAAAATTTTACAAAAATGTAAAGGATGTAGTTTGCGTGAACTTATTGTGCTTCCAATAAGAACAACACTATTTAGACAAACTTTTAAACTATTACAGTAGGTGGAATGAATTCACAATATTTTTAATTATTTACTAATACAAACATGACGAACTGTTCCTAACGATTGCATTGAAATTATTATAAATTTATTTATCAGAACCAGTAAATATGTACCACAATATAGATTCAAACAAATACAAAACTGTACAGTATATCTTAAATTAACAGTTTAACAGATTCTGTTCATAAATTCTTTCATTGTGACTTGTATATTTTGTGTTCCACCGCATTTTAGCTCTAGAGAAATAACATAGTGTATTGTTATGTCTTTAATCTTAAGTAGGCCTACTTATAATTAAAATTATTTAAAAAATCTATTATTATTTTAAATTATGATTTAACTATTAATAATTATAATAAATACGTAGTTTTAGAATACATTTAAAAATAATAAAACATTCAGAGTCCAATTTAGACACCTTTTATCATCAGCTGAATGATATAAATAAAAATGTGTTACAAAATAATGTATAAGCTTTTCTTGAAAAAGGACAAGATGTTGCTGTTATTATCTAAACTCCAGCCACAAAGTTAGAATAACTGTAGTATATAATTGCTGCTTGTTGATGTTTTATTAATAATTTTTTTGTAGGGCTGGAGCTGTATTGGGACTGTGAGTATAAAAACGTTTAATCCCCAACTGTACTTTATTCACTTGTGCACTACATCAGCAGAAGTGAATTCAGCAATAATTATGAAATTAAACTATGTTAGCTAACCAATTACTTTATTTGTATGATTTTTTGTTTAAATACACCTTAAAATATTATTTTTCTAACAGTTTGTGTTTACAGTAACTCTAAGTTTTAATCACAGATTCTTAAAACTAAAGAAATAAAATTAGATCATGTTACGGTATTTCCCTATAGTTGGCTGTGGGTAGTTTGTATAACTGAGTAAGAGATTTGTAATTTAAATAATATAGAGTTTTACAAAAACGATTTTAGCGGGAAGCTAAAAAGGTGTTAATTCAATTACGTCGTCCTGCCGCCTTCTCTGCTGTCTTCAGCTGCCGATTCGCCTTCGCAGAAACTCCCTTCCTGTTAGGGAGATAAAAGGGCAGGAGCCCGGCGATCTAGCAGTGTATCCGCCTCCCGTTAGGGAAATAATAAGGCAGGAGCCTGGCCTACACTGCTATCAATCACCTCCCTCCGGGGAAATTAAAGGGGTCTGGTCCCCGGTGATTTTCAGCACGTCAAATTCGAAAGCGTCGGATAACGGTTCAACCAACTTACCGCACCACTACCTTCCTAGCTATCCTTTCAGTCTTCCGTTACTCCTTCCTCTAAATTTATCATCTACTTAACGTAGTTTTCTGTTCACAGGCTTCTTGCACCATTTCTACAACCCGTACGTAAAGGCCAAATCTGAGCCTACGTCATGATCATTATCATGATAAGGTTAAAAAATGTATGGATTTCTTTATGCGAGTGATTTTTCAACAGAATCACCATAAATCATTAAAAATTACCCACTTTCATAATTATTTGTGTGACGGCCCCTGCTTCCTTAGATCCAGCTCCCCGGTGTCTGTCTCCTTGAAGCAGGATGTACCTTTTCGATCATCGTGCGTACGTACGGGTGATGTCAGGATGTAGGTGGTGGATGGGTTTCTCAATAATTGGTAAACTTGTAGAGGTTTCAACTACGGTTTATTGATCATTCTATTGGTCCCTTCTAAAACAAAGCTAACCTAACGCCATAAGGCAAAAGCAAGTGTCTACCCCTTATGACCCCTTGAGTCGCGACGCAGACGCGTTCACTCCTAGACAGACACCGGGGAGCTGGACCTAAAGAAGTGGGGCCCGTCACACAAGTAACTATGAAAGTAGGTAATTTTTAATGATTTATGGTGTTTCTCACCACTTTATCACTCGCATAAAGAAATCCATATATTTTTCAACCTTTTCATGATAATGATCATTTATTTGTATTAAACAGATGACATTCAACAACTGTTTTTAAATTATGTTATACATTACTAGGGTGTATAACTCCGTCCCTGCTTATTTTGATACAAACTCTGGTGGCAATCCACGGCTAAGCAAATGCAAACAGATTATTGTATAGTCTCATATCTTCACGGAAATGACGATTGATCGGTGACCTGTACATAGCTAATGTAAGACAGAGATCAAAATAGACACGAATAACCCCAATAATTTGAATTGCGGCATGCTTTGTAATTTCACCATTCATATTAATCAATAAACAACATTTCAAACAAATTTTTATAATACTAACTAAAGGAAACAAAATAACGTGTAACAGCTGATGTTTGACTTAATCTAAAAAAAAGTGTTAGTTGTTAAGAATAATTACCTGATTCTAAGTTTGCCAAATCGGTTGCAAATAAACGTGTTTTGGTTCTTTGTCGGCCTAAACTAAAATTATGAGAAGATTTGATCAAAATCAGCTATTTTATTAGCGAATTTCCATAGGAAAAATGAGCTATTGCAGTGGCCCTTATGGTGAGACCCAAGGTCGGGAGTAGCAAATGAGCACCGATCATGGTCCCCAGAACACGTTTTGGGGTGTCATTAAAATTCATATATATATATGTATATATATATATATATATATATATAAATACACCTATCTATTTGGCGGCCGTCAAAAAGTAAGCCATTTGGCTGCCACCCTTTAGAGAAGAGTATATCCATGTTTTAACTTGCTAAATTGATTGTGAACTTCTACGGATCACTATATTATATTTTTATTAATTTATGACTCCTTTAAGATCATGTTTCAATATTGGTGCTATTTGGCAGCAGCAAGATTGCGGCGATTTGGCGCAGCGTGAATATAGGTCCCTTTTGGCTGCCATATGTGTTTGGTATGGGTACATTTAGCTGCCGGCAGTGTTGTCAAGTCGAACAGGTGTATATCTCGACTATTCGGCTGCCGGTGTCAAACCTACATAAAAGGACATTTTAAGCAACTATAAATTTTTAAAAGTGTTTTTAATTATATTTTCTTAGAAATCTTTCATAATTTTCTGGGAAAAAAGTATTTCTGTATGGCTAAATGAACTTAGCTGTGTGCTTTTCTTTAATTTAAACTTCTTGTTTGATCTCCAAAGAAACCAGCTTGTATATCTTCACTCATAATGCCCTTCCTTTTTTTTTAATAACCTATATAGAAAATTAGTAATTAGGAACTTTTAAAATTAAAACTGCCATGTAATAATTTGTTTATTGCTGGACAAATTAAATTGCATAAAGCATGAACAACAGGAAATAAAAAACAAAATAAGTAAGTCTAGTAATAACTAACACTTATATAATAGAAGTGATGACAAGCTCTTCTTCTTTCACTCAAAAACTCTTTTAAATTGTAGTAAGTCTTAGTTTTTAACAATGTCTTGAACCCTTTCCTTTTGAACTTGTTGGTAAATGGCTAAAAAAGGTTTTCATACTTTAAATGGTATGTCTTTTATTATTTGATATTTTGTGATTTGGTATGGCCACTTTATTTGTATTCTTCAAAATTTTTATATTGAAGTATTCTTTTAAATATTCAAAATATTTTTTGGAACAAAATATATTATAACATATAAATAGATGTAAGGGTTAATAATTAGTTTTATTTAAAGATAGTCTTGCAAGAATAATTTTGCCTTTTTTCCTGCTCGAATGGATTTCTGTTTTTGTAAAATAAATAGGTTTTGGATATTAGAATTTAAGTTGCCCCAAATTATAATAGGATAGCTCAATTTAGGGGTAATTAAACAATTATACACCGATAGTAATGCAGTTTTTGTACAAAATGTCAATAACCTTCTGATAAGAAAAATATTTGATGAAATTTAATTACTCAAAGAGTTTAGATGTTCTTAAAATGTAATGTTGTTGTCTAGTTAATTGTATTATTTTGTTATATAAATTGGTCATAATATGAACAGTCACTTGCGTTTCCTTTGAAATACCCATAATACATTTTGAGGAAGCTTAAGTGTTTTCGGAGTAGATTTATGACTATTTACATTCTCTATCATTAAAGCTAAAATTTCCAGTTTAACATACTAATTTCAAAGGGGAGGAGAAAATAAATAACTTTGTTTTGTTTTTAATTAATTGTAACATCCCTAGCTATGATTATATATTTTACTAACAATCTCGTAATGAATATTTATGTTTATTAATAATAATTAATTGTAACATCCCTAGCTACGATTATATATTTTACTAACAATCTCGTTATGAATATTTATGTTTATTAATAATAATAAATTGTAACATCCCTACCTACGATTATATATTTTACTAACAATCTCGTTATGAATATTTATGTTTATTAATAATAATTGTAACATTCGTAGCTACGATTATATATTTTACTACCAATCTCGTTATGAATATTTATGTTTATTAATAATAATTTTATTGTAACATCCCTAGCTACGATTATATAGTTTACTAACAATCTCGTAATGAATATTTATGTTCATATTATTATGCTAATAATAATTGTAGCATCCCTAGTTACCATTATTAAATACATAAAGTTATTTATGTACATCGTAGGAATAATTCATTTTGGTCTGTGACACAAATAATATTTTATTATAAGTTACAATAACATTGTAGACAGCAAACTAGTTGAACCCTCTGTTACGTATATACACATGGAAAACTAAGTTCTTATGAATACAGTTACTAAACCTAATTTTGAAGGTAAAAACATTGTTTATTAATTATATTTTTGCAATGCAGATGAAATTATCCGAATGCACCCTTCGCATTTTAGCATTTTTAATTTTCCTAAATTCCATAATTCCTCCCGTAAGGTCTCGGAACAGAGTCTCCTATTTTTGGAGTTACCCGTATGGTAACCCTAAATAAATATAGTAGTCATAGTAGTGTCTACAGTTGTAGAGAAAACACCGGCAGAGTGTCGAACCGGGGCCTCTCGTCAACTATCAGACCTTCTCAGTCATGTTACGATATTATTCGTCCATCTTCTCGGCTGCATTTAAAATCATTGGGCTTGCACAGTCTTATCAAACAAACCTGTGGTCATCGGTTTAATTAACCACTATTTCAAGCTAGGCCTAACGTTAAATCATTTTAATCTAAATTTCTAGACGAACGTAATTATACATTATTGTTTTATTATTTTTTTTCTGTTTAAACATAGTTTTTACTAAAGAAAAGGACAATTTGTGTTTAGTGGGTCTCGGCCGGTATTTAAGCGTTTTGTTGATCTTCAGTAGGCTATTCCATACTAAAATAAGTCACTATCGTATATATTATAAAACCAATATTTACATACAATACTAGTGTACACGTTAGTGTAATTTATTTATTGCAGTTAATTGGATGTGTTTTGTTCAAAATTATTTGGACAAGTTTACAAGATACAATCATATGAATACAATTTTTCTAAATAGTAGGCCTGTGGAGTGTGACCCGTGAAGGCCTGTGGAGTGAGTCACAATTTTTTGCTCGCAATACTCGGGTGACTCGGAGAGCCCTTCTCCCCGACCGGCTTAGTTCTTGGTATTTATCTACCGTATGATTTTCCTATGTCATACTGTACAAATATAATTAAATAAAGTTATCGTAAAAAAATTTTTTGAAATGACTTTGTTACTGAATAAAATAAATAAATAGGGAATAAAAAGATACGCAAAGTAATACAGGAAATAATAGGATACATCATATCGGTCTTCAAAGATTTAAATCCAGTTGTCTGATCCATGAAATCACCACTTCATCAAGCTCGTGTTGACGAGCTAGTCCCCCTGGTGTAGTACTTAAAGGGCAATCATTCTATGTGACTCATTGTCTGCGTATCGGTCCGGGACCTGGCCCCTTTTATATTTCCAGGAGTTGCACCTACTTTATGAAACGATTGACGATATTTGAATTAATGGTAGAAAGTTATTGGCCGCCGAACTAGTTTCCGTGGTATTGGCCGAGTACACCCGAAGTGGTACGTCCCGTATGCAGCAATTGACCGAAAATGCCTGAGGGCACCACTACCCCCCCCCCCCCTATTTCCTAATACCCTTATCATTTATTCACCTACAATAAAATGAGTTGTTTAATCACAAAGTAAACCCTCTCTTAACCGAAAACCTTTTAACAGAAGTAGTGTTTGACCGAAACGAACAAAAAGTCATCCACAAAGTATTATTTTTGAAATTATGCTTTCCATTGAATTGTTTGGAACTGGACTAGCTAAAAGTAGAAAGTGACATGTAGTGGGGAGGAACGACTGATGGATGGGTATATTGACCATGATGCAAAGATGGTCAATGATTAGAAGATGGTCAATGCAAAGAAATTTTTATTTCATTAATTTTATAAAGTATACGTGGTAATTAAGTGTATACTATTTATTTATAAATCTAATCATAATGTAAGGTAATTACAAGTGTTCTGTATTCTTTTTATTTACTGAAAAATGACAGACATATTGACCGCTACTTAAATGTACTGACTGGGGCCGGGTTTGTAAGCTGTGTGAAAGTACGACACGAGTGTCCGGCGAAGGTAGTTCATGCATTGACCATGTATTTGTTAACCATTTTGATTTCGATAGAGTGCAGGCTGTAGTAATTCAAACCCACGTCACGGACCATTACAGCACAGCGCTTGGGTAAACCAGTTCGAGCTGATTTCGGTGACTGTTTCGAAGTCTCCATTCACGACTTTTTTTCGATAAAAAAGAATTTGTTAAATTATTGACTAATCAAAAATGAGAATCTGTAACATGTTCGCAGGATATCCGAATTATCTCTTTGGTTTTTAAATCTCTTATTCACGAACTTGTACGCGGTTCAACAAAAAGAACTTCATCGCTCAAATCACATAATACAAAATTAAAACCTTGGACTGCTAGTAGTCTTATTCGATCTATTAGAAACACAGATAAACTCGCAAGATTAGTAAGGAAACAACCTTTTAATACGGTCCTTACAGCATATTTTAAAACTTATAGGAACCAATTAAACACTATTATAAACGGAATTATAAACGTACAGTTAAACGGAATTTTTATAGAGACAAATTAATTCATTGTAGAAATAATCCAAAACGTCTTTGGGAAATTATAAACGATTTGAGTGGTAGCGGTAGCAGTAAGAAATGTTTTCCAATAAAACAATATTTGCAAGGTTCCCAATCAGACATAAACACAGACACATATAAACAAGTTGCTAATGAATTTAACTCGTACTTCTTCAGCGTCAGATATAGCTTAGCGTTATCTATCGACTCAGGTGGTGAACCTATAATAAGGGACGATAACTATGAGACGTTATCTGATTTCACTTTGCGTACTGTTACTGGATACGACATAACACGATATACAAACAGTTTGCGGGGTAGCTCTGCACCTGGCTGCGATGGCATCTCAGCGTCCCTTCTTAAAGACAACATTGATCTCAATTTCAACATATTAGCCCACGGATTGTAGAATTTTAACAATTAATTACATTAGGTACAATACCTGCTTTATCGGTTTTTTTTTCAACCAAAATCACTTGGTGATTACTGCAGTTACAGGAAACCTACGTGCCCATCTTCAGATCACAGAAAAATCTTTTCCAAGTCGTCAAAACAAA
>JAGFPH010008357.1:10517-34376 GCA_018207615.1 Philaenus spumarius
GCTGGCCTTCATATAGTATGTTTGTGGTAGCATTGAATAAATGGGTTCAGACAACTCTACCTTTCAGTGTACAGCGTAACATATATTATTTGCTGTGAAATAAAATAATTTATGTGTATATTTAGATTTTCAAAACAATTCTGTTATACCAACATTACAAATTAAATACTTGTATCTGTTGGGCTAGTAAAACAAAAAGTCCTTAACTACTATTAGTGAGGGTACTATAATAATTAATAATGCTGCCTGGTCTAATTTGGTTTTATCTCCAAAAATTGCAAAAAGAAACAATAACTATAACCAAAATGAAAACATAGTCAGTTTCATAATCCTTATATATTATTTCTCAGGTGTATTTTTGTAGCTAAGCGATATCTAACTTGATTCTTCATCAAAATTAATTATTCAAACATCATTTTAAAGCTTATGTTCCCTGCTATTGACAAAAACTAGACAAACCGCTTGAAATTCATATTTTCGTTTAAAAACTCTTGTATTATACATCATATGGTAATTTGTTTAACTAACATGACAGCTGTTAGTTAAATGTTCAAAGTATGCAAATGCAAGTGTAATCTCTGTCACAATCAAATTAAACCAACGTAAATAAATTAACGTAATTTTCTTAATTAAATCAGGTAAGTAGGCCAACTCCTAGCTTGCAAAATGTTCGCACCTAGTTTATTTTTATTACGAAACCAGTTTTGTTAACTACATTTTCAGTTGCGTCTCCAGTCACAATAACTTTTTCTTCAATTTTGTGTTATTAATAGCTCGAACACTTAAGATTAAAACTGAATTCTTTAACCCTTTGCGCTCGGATGGCCAGTACTGCTGGCCATACGATATTCTCAGTCAACTCTGAATATTTACCGAATTAGACATCCTCACAGCTCGGATGGCCAGCCTGACTGGCCGCTTACGATACTGTTGTCAGCTCTGCCGCCAACCTAACCTTGCGGCGTCAACAGCTCTGAATTATTTTTCACTACAATCTGAAATGTTGTTAGTGGGTATTTATTTCTTGTTTAACAATATCATGGGCTTTTAGTAACTCTTTTATTTTGCCATACAGAAAAGTAGGTATATTATATTGTTATTGGTGAGTTTTGATTTAGCTGTAAATATAAAGTTATAATATATTTTAATGAATAAAATAAACCATTGAATACAACTGTTCTAACAACATTTTTGGTAATTTAAAATAAAACAAATTCAAGTACTTGTTAACAAAAAACAATTAAAAGCAATAATAAACTAATTAACTTTTGTTCTATTAAATTACTTCAAAATTAACCCTTAAGTGCGCGCGCCTCCTTTTGTTACGTTAGTGCGCGCACGGGGTTGTTCACCACCCCAGCGATAAAAACATCTGTTTTAGCTACTTTGATTCAGTTTTTTTTTGGTAACCATACTTATTTCGGCTGTAGAATAGGTAAGCAATGTGTTTGCATGAAATTCACCTTAATTTCACATTTTTTTTATTCGAATTACCTCAAAACTTAATAGAGCGACCAAGCACAATCTTGCGTTGCGATAGGTCTACAAATATTTTGTCAACGGTAATTGTTTTGTATATTATGAACATTGTAAAACCACAGTTATATAAAGTTTTAAATACTTTAATGAATCATATATATATTTATTATATTTTTTTTATACTTAAGCTTACGATGCAAACGTAGAGTGTGAAGCTCTGTCAGTTTCAAATTAATATAAATCAAACTATACAGCATAAATGTTTTATAATTCTAATATTTTTTTTAATAATTTGCAAATAAACATTTTAACCCGAATATAATTTTGAGTTTTACAAATTTGTATCTAAGTTGTTGCTAGAATTTTTTTCATACTGTTAGGTGAACTTACCAATACATAATTTACAAATCTATTTCGGCCACATATGCTAAAAACAACTGTACGTATTCAATCATTATTTACTAATCTATTTACACAAAAAACTATTTACAAATCTTTTTCGGCTTCATATGCTAAAAACAACTATACGTATTCACTATACAAAGTAACACTAGTGGGCGCGCAGGGTAATAGACGACCCCGAACATACAACATTGGTAGGTAACACGAGTACGCGTGCGGGGGCCAGAACGACCCAAGAGTGCAGAGTTCTATTTGTCACGGATTGTACGCGTTTCTGGGTAAGGTTAGCGCAAAACTAACAGTTGCTAGGTATGACGCATAGACCACCCAGAAGGTAACTAACAGCACTACACTAATACCAACCAAATGTGGGAAATATCACAAATTAAATTTCCCTGGGTCGGTTCGGCCCCCGCGCGCGCACTTAAGGGTTAAAAATACTAGCATAGACCACCGCAACCTAAAACTAAACCGCTGGTAAGGTTATAATGTAACAAATATTGCTACGTTTTGATACAACACAGACCAGAAAAAAAGCGGGAATTAATTAGTTTAAGATTTGGACTCTAGATTTCAGCACAATCCAGACAAAATAGAACTAGGTACTAAAAATAAATTATTGCAGATCATTTGTGTGGCCAGTACTGCTGGCCATCCGATCTGAGAGTAACGTAACTTTCACCAACAATTCATACTTGACAAAGAAATGGCTGTGGCCAGCACTACTAGCCATCCGAGCCCAGAGGACTTATATTAAAAATCATACCAGAGTGCAAAGGGTTAAACTTGTGTTAAAATTAAAGAAATTAACAATGATTTTGTTGTTATTTCATTATTGTAACTGTAAAGGAATTTACAGGAGTCGCACTACGTCCCTTGCAACACAACAACCCAAGACAATCTTGACATCTTTTGCACACTGTTTCTCGATAGACAAAGCATTGTACTGATTGATTTTTTGCCGTAAGGTGAAACAATTATTATCAACATTATTCAGTTTCTACAATTATGACTTTCCCAATTTACCTTCTTCGTTTGTTGCAATGTTTGCTGTTGAACTCTTGTAAAAAATAAAATAAGTACATGTAAAATGAAACCGTACTTAACATTTTTTAAATATTCTAGTGCTAAACCACTTCTACATAATACTGACTTTTAAATAATTCTCTCAAAAGAAAAATACCTAAATATAATGATTAATATACAAATTTTCCTTTTCCTGGGAGTTGGCACCCTTGAAGAATAGTTAAAACGCAGAAGAGTTATTATTACCAGCAGTATTCTCTATTGAAAAAACTGCCTTTGAATGTAAGAAGCTGTCTGAAAAAACATTCAATACTGTTATTAAAAATAACTAAAGGAAAAGATTTCTATTCTACGGAGGAATATATGAATTGTAATTTAATTGATATGAACGTAATGTGACACGATGTTATGTACCTATCTGTATTCCAATGTGACTGCTGCATATTGCATGATTGTATTGTGTTTAGTGTCAAAAAAGTAATATTATTACTAAGGTCTTAATGGTTTGAGAAAGAGGTGCTTATAAAAAGCTATGTTGAGAAAAAACACAATCGTTTAGCTGTTGCGTGGATGGATAACAGTATTGTTACTCTCTTGCCTAATGAGCATGGTGTTTACAAATTGGTGCGGTAAAGAGATATTTTGTTGCTGAGAAAAACACAACAACTATTCCACAACCAAGTCTGATAGGACACTATAACCATAACTTAGGTGAAGTTGACCTTACAGACAACAATATTTCAAAATATAGGATTGCGGGTCATGGGAAGAGGTGCTACATACCCATAATACTTTGACTTTTTGGCTTGGTTTTTAGCTAGTGCTTATGGACTTAGACAGCTTGGGGTTTAGAAAAGCAGTTTTCTAAGCCTTGCTTCAGAAGTGTGGTCGTCATCCGAAACTACCAGGTCAAGCCACGCCATCCCAAAAAACAACTTTCCCTCTAAAACTTCAACATCATTTTAATCACTCTACAGCCACAAAGAAGATGTGTTATATGCAAGAACAAGATTGTCAAAGCTTGCAAGCGATGTAAAGTTTCACTTCACGATGCAAGCTTCGAGTATTTTCACTAGGAGTAAAGTAAACGATCAAAACAGTTTTTAATTATTCTGAGTTAGATAACATGATTTCGATATATAATAATTATTATTCCTTTTTATTGTAATGTGTATGTTTCTTTGGTTTGTTAACAGGGGCACACCCAGGATTTGTCCAAGAGGGCTGAAGCATAGTTTAAATGAATGGAGCGAGTCACATTGTGGATTTTGTGGGAGGGGGGGTATCGAATAACCCCGTCAAAACATGGAATTTGAAAACAGTATAAATATTCTACCCTTAAAACGCATTTTCAGCTCTTTAAGCTAAACAATGAGAGGAAACAGTAAATGTTTACTTTTAGTTGTTAGATCTCTATCATAAAATTCAATTTTAGATTTTACCAGAACAATCTAGGCTTACTAGAATATAAAATAAAAATTATTATCATTACTAAAATTTTTATTTATAAATTAAAATCTCAATTTTTTTAATTACTCTATTTGGTACCTTAAAACATATGCTACTTTTCTATATCTTTAAAAAATATTGTTTAATCTGTAGCATACTACTGAAGATATTACTTGAAAAAAATCTGCTTCGAAAGCTTTTGTTATGACAAACTGGAACAAAGAAAGACCTCTCAGTTTTTGCATCATAGGGGTTCAATAATACAAAACTAATTTTCCTGACGTTTTACAAGTTTTCTGTCTTTCCCCGACTATTTTTCATTTCCCTGACAATAGGAACTCTGATATATTAATATTCACTTCCAAACAAAGTATTTTGGAAATCAATCAAACCAGCTGACCTGTGTCAAATCCAACGTCACAAGTCCTGTTTATACTTCTGCTAACCAATGTGCCGTTATTTCCTTAATACCATGGGATATTTTAAATTCTTAATTTAAATCAAGAACCATTCATAAAAACTAAACGATGAGCATTCAAGATTAGCAATACTATATCCTCTCATAAATAAGACATCAAAACTGTAAAACTAAATCCACTCTTCTAATATACACTTCAATATTAAGGCCAATTACAACATCCATGTGGTCTGGTTTATTGCTGCTGAAAATAAAATAAAAAGCTTCTAACCTTCCTGAACAAGATTTTCCACTAGTAGGTTAACGCTTTGTAAAAGAAATAATCATCTGCACAAAGAACTCGGTACCTGTACTAGAACCATTAAGGAGACCATACAAAACTCACATCATTCATCTGAAAACTACCCATGTCTCCTAAGTTCATATTTTATAATTTAGGAAAGCCTTGAGCAACAATAAGATATTACCATGAACTCTTACATGCAAATAATAAACTTATAGAGCTCTAACATTATAAAATAATTCTTGTGGAGGTTTGAAGTATTTTATGTAACCTCTTTCATTGATAATGTCCCAATATAGGAACTACTTACTGGCAACTATATAGCCTGTTTATCTGGTAATTAAATAAATTGTTAAAAAAAAGGATCCAGGAATCCAGTCATTAGATTAGATTAGATTAGGGGTGGATTCCACCTTTGAGAAGGCCTCCTTACACGTCAACCTTTGGTTTATTGTGCCCCCTATGCAACGCGCCTAGAACGTTAGTAGCCCGTATCCCTTGTGAGGTCCAGGATTTTCTCCACCAAGTATGTGTCTTCTTCATCTCCTGGTTGCTGGATTCCAAAGAGCCTCCTCCTCCTACGCTCCAGGATTTCGCACTCAAATATAACGTTGCTTGCTGAATCTTCTGCCTGATTACAAAGCCGACAGCGTTGGTCGCCTTCAAGGATTCCCACTGTTGCTAAGTGTTTCCTGAACTGGCCATGTCCAGTAACGAGTTCTACAACTCTTTTGAGTTGTGGTCGGTTTAACTTGATTAGGGATTTAGTAAGCTTGGCGTTTGGTCCCTTGATCAGTCGTTTACTCTGAATGTGCCCAGGTAATCTACACCATCTCTGGCATTGCTCTTCCCTGGCCCAGTTTTTTACTGCGCTCTTGGCCATGCTACGGCTAATGCGGCACATTGGTTCTGGCCCCGTGAAAGGTGTAGATGGTCCTTTCTTTGCAAGAGCATCTGCCATCTCATTTCCTGGAATGCCACGGTGTCCTGGCACCCATCTCAATTCCACCATGTTTAATGTGGAGAGTCTGACTAGTGTTGAGAGGCACTCCTTCACCAGTTTGGATGTGACTTGTACTGAGTCCAGCGCTTTAAGTGCTGCTTGACTGTCAGAAAGTATTAGGATATGTCTGTTCCTGTATCCATTCGACAATCCTAAGTGAGCTCAAGCAGTAATTGCTAAGATTTCTGCTTGGAAGACTGTGCAGAGCGTCCCAAGACTTGCACTAATGTTCGTCCTTGGTGAAGTGCTGTATACGCCATAGCCAGAATTGCTGCCCATCAAAGACCCGTCTGTGTACCAGACTAGAGTTCCTGTAGCAGATCCCGGTTTGATGTTTCCTTCCCAGTCTTCTCGGGTTCCGAGGGTTACTGTAAAGGGTCTATAAAAAACGTACTCGGTGTGCATTGCATCAGTCACCATGTCTAACACCGAGTTTTTAAGTACAGTGTTCACAATGTCAGAATGTCCTGCTCCTGGCATGCCCCTCCGCCATTCGTTCACACTTATTAGTCTGTATGCCGACTTCCTTGCCTCCGACATTATGTGAATGTCTAGAGGCGGAAGTCCAAGGAGCACCTCCAAAGCTGCTGTAGAGCTACTTCTAAAAGCTCCAGCTATACATAAGCATACAAGTCGTTGTAGACCAGTTAGCTTGATACCAGCAGCAGTTTGGCATGATTTCTTCCACCAAACCACAGCTCCATATGTAATTTGGGGTCTAATCACAGATTCATACAGCCACAGAGCCATATGAGGTTTGAGACCCCAGGTAGTTCCAATAAAGCGTCTGGTTGCCAGTAGCGCCCATTTTGCCTTAAGAATCAGATTGTCCAGGTGTGCATTCCATGTCAGCTTTTGATCAAGAATTACTCCAAGATACTTTACTGACGCGGAGATATTTAACCGGATGTTGTCCATGGATATCCTCTCCAGGGCTGTTAAGTTCCTTTTCCTTGTAAAGGGAACTATAGTGGTTTTGTTGGGATTGACGTTGAGGCCTTCCCTTGCACACCATGTTTTAATATCAGATTTCTGTTTATGATATCCGAGACAGTGTCATCATTTTTACCAATAACCAAGATTGCTATGTCATCTGCATAGCCTTAGATGTATGTTCCTGACTGGCTTATTTCTGTAATAAGACCATCGACCACCAAGCTCCACAGCAGAGGTGAAAGAACTCCTCCCTGTGGACACCCTCTTGTAGCCGTGACCTCAATCAATTCACCAAGTAGGGAGCTTTGTATGCGCCTGCTTCGTAGCATGGAGTGCACCCACCTTGTTATGGCCGGGTCCACATCTCGCTCTTGCAGTTTCCGCACTATTGAGTCAAACGAAGTATTATCGAATGCGCCTTCTATGTCCAAGAAAGCGCACAGGGCTATTTCCTTCCTTGCCAGGGTATCCTCAATTCTGCCCACCAGACTGTGTAGAGCAGTTTCACAGGATTTTCCCGGTTGGTAGGCGTGTTGATTTCGATGAAGAGGTACCTCAGAGAGCACCCCTTTTCTCAAGTATCTTTCCTCTAGCCTTTCCACTGTTTTTAAGAGAAACGAGGATAAGCTGATAGGTCGATAAGCTTTGGCATCAGAATAATTTGTTCTGCCGCGCTTAGGAATGAATGTTACTCTGCTAGCTCTCCACGCCTTTGGAATGTAGCCATAGGCTACACTGGCTCTAGATAGCTTGCAGATCTATTGAATCAGGGAGTCTGGTCCTTCCTGCAATAATGCCGGATAGATTCCGTCTCCGCCAGGTGATTTAAATGGACTGAATTTGTTTATCGCCCATTTTAGTTTAGAAATAGTGACAATGCTTCTGGCCAGTTTCCAATCAGCCCGGTATGCCCTCGGTCAAGAACTATCCCCAGCTTGACTCCGACTACCGTCTGCAATGTCACTATTTATGCATCCAGGGAAGTGAGTTTCAAGTAGTACCTCGAGCGTCTCTTCCGCTGTTTTAGTGTAACCTCCTGTCAGCTTCCTTAAGGTACCCACAGGATTATGAGGTTTTGAAGCCATTACTTGTTGCAGTCTAGCTGCCTCCTTTTGGCTATTCACTTTGTTGGTGAATGCCTTCCAGGAATCAAGTTTGGCTTGCCTAATAGCTTTGATGTATGATGTGAGAGCTAGATGGTACTCCCTCCAATCACCGCTCCGCTTGGAGGCATTAAACAGCCTTCTTAATTGTTTCCTTCTGCGACCAAGGTCTGGAGACCACCATCTGGTATTAGATCTACCAGTTTTAGATCGCAGAGGGCAGTTATCCAGATAGCAGTCTATTATGGCCTCCTGAAGTGAGGAGGCCACTCGGTCCACGTCTGGAAAGGTTGCAATTGCCCCCGTCATGGAGCCGAGTACCGCCGACAGCTGATCCGAATAGGACCCCAGTCGGTAGCCCTCGGATCCCTAAATAGTGCTTTTGTGTTGTGTTTTTCTAGTTGAAACATTATGTACTTGTGATCTGACAGGGAGGCTTCTGTTGACACGTGCCAGTCCCTAATCAGATGTGCTGTATTTTCTGTACAAAAGGTAATGTCTATGACCTCACTCCTGATTTTATTGGAGAAGGTCGGTGTATCGCCTACATTAACAATTTGTAAGTTATTAGAACAGAGAAAATCTAGTAATGACTCACCCCTTGAATTGGTGTCAGTGCTGCCCCATCCTAGATGGTGATGCGCGTTGGCGTCGCACCCCACCAGAAGCTACTGCCTTCTGACAGTTGAAGCCTCCACCAGGAGTTCCAGGTCTCTAGATGGAGGAGGTGTACTGGCATCGTATGGCAGGTAAGCGGAGCTCGAAATTAGGCCCTGTTTGTCCTTCCCATTCTGCCAGTGGATTATCACTGTAGTGGTGTCTGTGGAACAATAATCGATTAAAGACAAGCATTGTATTCCCGACCTTGCAAGAATGCAGGTTCGGTTGTTGTTAATCGAGTTACAAAAAATAAGCTTACCTTCGGCATCTCCCAGTCCTGCGATCCGACCTCGATGGAGCCAAGGCTCCTGGATCAGTGCCAATTCGATGTGTTTTTGCCGGAATGTTTGGCAGAAGGAGGCCGAAGCCGCCTTACTGTGGTGAAGGTTTATCTGCAGGACTTTCAGCATTGTCTCTTCCTGACAATAAGACAAGAGAGACTTGCCACAGTCCTACATGCGCCTTGCATCCTGCTGCCTTGATGGCTGCAAGAGACGAGTCGTCAACCAGGAAGACAAAGGTACGGCCTTTGGGGTCCTCCTTTGTCGCCAAGGTCTTCCAGTCTTTGACCCTGAAGTTCGGGTTTTGCTTGTCAAGCATATCCCGGATCCTTTCTGGAGTCCCTGCCAGCTTGACAGGTGCTCTGAGGAACAGCTTGGTAGCCGCAGGATATCCTTTCGGTCACCAACGATAAGCTCAACATCCTCGCCCAGAGGTCTAATACTGGAAATGACTTTCGTCAACCAGAGTTTGGTATGAGAATTGGAGCACGAGATAATGAGTGCTCCTTTCTCCATGTACGAGCCTGAGAAGACTGGGTATGAGTCGTCCTCCATACACTCGAACTTGTCCATAATGGCATTTTCTAATGTTGTGCCCTGTTCCTCGGAGAATTTTTCTTCGGGAAAACATTTGGACACAACTGCCATTTTGATGGAGGAGAGAGCTTCCTTAAACGATGATCCAGGTTGCGCCAATGTCGATGCACCGTGCTCACCAGATTGTCTAGGTCGCTTCCTCTGTGTTTCAGTGGAAGGGGGAGTTGGAGCATCGGTTCTGCCGCGCTTCTGGCCCCCTTCCATGAGTGCGGGAACATTGGCAGCAGTCGAGGCAGCACCTTTGTTCTTACGCTTATCAAATTTTTGGGGTCATACTCCCTGCCGTATTTGGCCTTGAGAGCACGCCTCCTATCTGATTTTGACATCCTAGGATGTCTCTGTTCCACCTTGAGCGAGACCAACTGCTTGGTAGCGTCCGTCAGCTCACCTGAGAAACCTGGGGTGTCAGGATTTTTCAGGAGGAGGTCTTCGTCCAGCTCAGAGCCCGACTCAACATCCTCCTTACTAGGATCTACTTCCATGTCGACAGATCTAGAACCCTGCTCGATGGCTGGTTCTCGTCTGTCGACAAAAGAAGCAGATTCGGGTGCTTCTGTGTTTTGGACAAGGTGAGCATGCTCTGAGGCCGCTACCTGTCCTGAGTGACCGGCTGAGTTTCCAGTTGTTGGCTGGTTCTCTGCCGTGTTTTGTTTTTTTGTTTTTTGTTTTGGGTCCATATGGTTCCCACGAGTAGAGCAGGGTAGTAAAGAGGTCCGCCGCACAGAGTCCGCATGCACGGTAAGGCTCAGTTTCCCTGAGAGGTGGCCTGGTATCTCAGGTACCCCGTTTAATGCACCATTACCCTGGTACCATTCATCCTATCAGCACGGGTGAAAAACCTTCGGATTGGGGATTTTATTTCAGGGTTTACTCCCTTAGATCCGTTGGATTCAGCCTAGTCCTTAGTCCAGCGTAGGGTCACCTCGTGCAGGATGCAACTCTTCATTGCATAGGCCCAACTCTTCAGTCGAGTGAGCCAACTCCAACGGTCTTGAGTGCAGATACACCCCTGAGGGCAAGGGAATGAGTGTCCCACCCCTTGTGACGCCCACCTCCTCAACCTCTCGACAACCAAGTTAAATAACTTGATCCCGCCGCAGCGGCCCAATCCAGTCATTGTGTGTGCAAAATAAAGGATCTTTAGTTAGTTATTATATGATCTATAAATTATTATATATTAATTCGTTATATTATGAGTTTGCTACTTAGAAAATTCAATTAAAATATTAGGCCACAATCAATATTTAATATTTTGTACAATGTTGCCTTTATCTGAATTTCTATATAAAAGCTGTCCTTCAAAAGTTATCATCTTATCTTATTTTCTTATCTTATGTTGTTTATGGGTTAGGACTGGGCTTGGAAAATTATCATTATATTTCAAGTGTAGGCCTTTACAGTACTGTTAAAGCGTTTTGAAGTTAACCTAAAATGTTTTCAGGAAAAGTAGTGATAGTTACGGGTTCAAGTTCAGGTATAGGAGCTGGAACAGCGATTCACTTTGCTAAGCTAGGAGCTGATGTTACTATCACAGGACGTAATGTCGACAAGTTAAACAAAGTCGCCAAACAATGCGAAGAAGTAAGCAAGAAGCAACCACTGGTAATGGTCGGAGATTTGGGTAATGAAGAATTTATCAAAACTTTGTTAGACGCTACGATTACACATTACAAGAAACTGGATGTTCTGGTCAACAACGCAGGCGTCGGAGGATTCGCTGGAATTCAATCATGCACAATAGAACAATATGAAAGAACAATGAGGGTTAATTTGCGAGCAGTTTTTTATTTAACAATGCTGGCTGTTCCTTACTTGATAGAAACCAAAGGAACTGTTGTTAACGTATCCAGTGTTGCAAGTTTACGAGCTATTCCTCAAGGACTGGTTTACTGCATGTCCAAAGCAGGGCTGGATCAGTTTACCCGATGTGTTGCCTTAGAGTTAGCCAGTAAGCAGGTACGTGTCAATTGTGTAAATCCGGGCCCTGTGTATTCAGACATCTGTCAGAACTCCGGCATGACCGATGCACAAACTGATCAAGTGTACAAACAATGGGAAGTCAATTCGCCGTTCAAGAGTATTGGAACACCGGAAGAAGTAGCAACAACCATTGCATTCCTTGCTGGTGAAAAGTCTAGCTTTATCACAGGAGTGACGCTGCCAGTAGATGCTGGCTATCAATTAGTATGTATCGGTGTTGAATACAGAAAAACTCTAACTTCCAATGTTCAACAATAGCAAACTATAGAGATCAAAAAATATATTTTGATTTTCAAGTCATTTTGCTAAATTATATTAAACTTGATATAACTATGAACAACTTGTGCTAATAAAACAAATCATAAAAAATGTTTTAAACATTTCTTTAAATACTTCACATTAAATTTATAGAGTTTTAATCATAACAATGCATTTTATGTTTATTATTTTCAAACTTATTACAATCTATAACTGATGACTTTATGGGGGGTTGGGGGGCTCACATTAAAAAGTACTGATGTTAATTGCTTGCATTTACAATGCCAGCTGCACAAACTACATTGCAATATAAGATTGTGATTCCCACCCTTTTTATACTTGGGAATGTAATTAGGTCGAAGAGTACTTTTATATGCTTTCGGATCTTCAATACGTTTATCAAGTCAATATTGCCCGACCTGAAGATCACTTTGATTTCGGTATTGTAGCTGTGTATATCTCCATTTGATATTGAATTGCACATGATAAATAGCTTAGTTTGAAAAATTCATATGAGCTCATAGCTTTCAAAGCTGCCTGGCTATATAATATATATATATATACAGATGTATACAGATTTCTTTGTTCATGTGTCCGAGTCTAAGATTTTCTCCGACACATTCCAATAGAGCAGTAATTTCTGTTTGGAATGCTGTTGGGTGCTTCCCCATTGGCAGGACACATTCCTGCTTTGGGTTGCCTCCACAGATTCCTGCACCTGTACTCCCCTTTGTTTTTGAGCTGTCCGTATACCATTCCAACTCATACTCAGCTTAGGCGTAACCAGGACGACCATATGGGGGGGTTACAACAACCGGAGAGGGGAAATATGAAAAAAAAATTAATTGAAATACAAAATAACGCGTTTTAGGCTTCCTAAAAGTACTTTAAAATGATATAGCTATGTATACTTTTCCACTTCCAATTGTGATTCATGCCTATTTTATAATAATTTGACCTGCTCTTAACTAGGCCTGTAGCTTATTTTAGTGTAGTCATTTTAAACCAAAATTACCCTATTACCTAAAAAAAAACTCTTATAAGGTAGGGATTTGGTATGAATGTTACATTTAGCTACTGTAATAATATACTAAAAGTAATCGCAAAAAAACCTGTGCTACTGCCGGTATCTTGGAAAATGTTGTCCAAAAACCAGTTTTCCCCATAACTCAAGAACAATTCATCCTATAAAAAAATTTTTAAATAAAAATGTTTGTCATAAAATGCAATATTTGAAAAATAATTGTGATAATTTTAAAAAAAGAAACACTAATTACCTTTAAGGGAAGTTATAAAGGAATTTGTAACAAACAAATTTTTGTTTTATTTTAAAGATTTTAATTTCCTGAACATTTTCATACCAATAACATAACTTTTCTCTTTTCATATATATTTTATGTGAATTTTAAATTGTTACACTGCTGATGCCTTCGTTGCATTTCGCTACGAAGCTATAGGCTACCACAATAAACTCCTACTGAGTTCACTATGGTGCAAGCGTGGTATTTGGTATGTATGTTGCATTTACCTACTGGAAAAATATAATCAAATTCCTCGCAAAAAAACACCTGTGATGTGGCAGTTATCTTGGAAAATTAATATTAAATTTTACAAAATTAAATATAAAGAAGTGGAAATAATTAAATGTCATCTAAAGTAAAAAACAACCACCTTTAATACATTTTTTTGCTAAATTGACACAATTAACATAACATGGTATCGTTATTATTTTGCAGTTTTGTAAAGCACTTTTATGTAAATTTTGTTTTTAAGTAAATAATGTAGTAATCTTGTTTTTGTTTTATTGTTTTTTATTTTGTGTTGAGAAATGGCAACTTTGTAAACTATATGTTACCATGGTTATGTATAATTATTTCACAAAAATGTTATTGTTAAAATACATTTTTGAACAAATATAAATACAATTAATTGACAAATATTTACTCTAAAAAGTATTTGCAAAGCACTAATTTATTAATACTTTCCAGTTGATAAAAAAAACATATTTTTTTATTTGTTCAACCTAATACTACATTCAAAATAGGCCTACTCAATAAAATAAGTTTGTTAAACCTCAAAGACAATTTTTTTAATTATTTATAATCGTCACAATTACTGTAAACATTTTTTTTCAAAGCTCTAAACTCCATTATTTTTATTTTTAATTTCATTACAAAGAAAAAATAATTGATTGATTTTTCTGACCAGCCCCTCAAAAAAAAAACTAAGTCGCAACTTGTCAGCTCTGGATGACCCCTCGTTAACAGTAAGCAATCCCACCCCATGGTTGTATATGTAATTACTACCTGGTAGTAATTAGACATTATTTTTACTCTAAATTGAAAGAAAGTAAATTAATTTAAGTGTAGGAGTATAGGACGTTCTTTAGAATACCAAACTATCTGTTGGTAGCATTGTAATTAAATATACCAATACTATGACCAATAGTATCACATTCAAAAGAACATGCCAACTTTAAGTTTTAACTAATTTATCACATTTTTTTAAATATTATTTCTAAAGGCCATTTTTTTGTCGGTACGCTATAACTTCCTTAATACATCATCAAATTACATGAATGAGGCATCATTTTAAAGCTTTCTTTAACCACTACACCGGAAAAATACAAAAAAAAAAAGAAAAAAGAATCCGAAAGTAACAGTGATGTAAGATCAAGTAAATTGTAGGGATATTTTCCTGGCGTTCGCAACACTGGTGATAACAATACCCAGCTGGAGAGCTGCCGTTACGCCTCTACATTGCTATTTTTAATTAATTGTAAGCTTGGTTTAAACAGCATTATGGATACACCTATTTGTTGCTGTTTACCTTCTGCAAGTTGGTAACGCACTATACGATACTAAATATACGGTGTGTACTTTAATTAAGTGGGATTTAAGTAAGTTAAAATGCGAATGCTTCGCACGGGTCAGCTAGTCATCTATAAAAGGGAAAGAAAGACTGCAGCTTTAACCCTTTGCGGTCTGATGGGCCACATTGTGGCCCACCGACATTTCTCCACCAGCTGTATAAGTTTACTAATCCAAATGTCCTCTCAGGTCTGATGAGCCAGACTGGAGCCCACTTGTGTTTTCCTCTATAGGTCTGATGGGCACCATAGAGGCCCAACCGGATTGTTTTATTTTTATTTTATTTTCTTCTGTCTGTTTAGTGCTGAAACTGTGTAGGTAAGATCAGTATAAAGGAAGTTTCCGTTTTATAGGTTGGTATTATTGTGTGATCTTTCTTTTCGCTTGTAAATAATGTAAACCACTAACCCATCACATCACAGTCGCCTCTGTCTAGGCCGATCGTAGTGGTGTTGCTTGCTAGCCAAATTATCTGTCCTTTAGTTTTTGTCTTTAGTTTCTTAGTGTTTTATTTATTTGGTATGCACTTAATATTTTTTTTTTGTTTTTGTATTTAAAATGAGTCGTAATAATCATTACTTTGATAAATCAGATGATTTGTATGTGTAGATCACATTTATTTTGTAATACTAGTAAATCCCCATGAAAAATCACAGGCGGATTAATTAGATACACATCAGAAATAAATCATTTATACAAAAAACAACACACTTTATCTAGGAATACCCAACTATGCAGATGGGGATTTTTAACTCGGTAAATGTGTACAATTATAAGGACTATAAAACTGTAGGAATGTTTGTTAAGATTTTGTGTTTATGTATATTATTATATATATTTAAAGAAAGATAAAAATATTATGTTTTAATTGCCTTTTATTTCATATTGATAGATCAAATGATTAAGAAATTATTAAAATATTATAGGCTATATTTATTATTGATTGAACTTGTAAACATAACCCCAAAGCAGTATAATCTTGTTACAATTCAAATATTTCCCTAACTCTGTAAATAAAATAAGAACGAAATTAAAATACGTATTGGTGCGAGAGAGATAGAAGTCAAATTGGAATGTCATTCATTTAGTTAATCCGTCATACACGCCCGACACCTAGCGACAATTATGCGCAACACTAAATACTACAACGAAAAGGTATGATCAAATCACGACTTTCAACTCGAATTCATTAAAATAAAATTACAAAACGAATCTGTAGACCTATATTTCCTACATCAAAAATATTCAAAACTAAATTCTACATCCAGGAAAGCTAGAATAACAACATAAAACCAAGTCAATCGACAAAGATTTACGTTAAAACGCAAGGAGAAACTAGGCCTATCTAATTACAAATCGAAGAGAAGTTGGCAGTATAAATCCGATTACAAGAAAAATACATTCTTATTAGAAAATTAAACCAGGCCTATGAAAAGAACCAATTTTTTACATCTCAAATGTCTTTGGTCTAAATCTAAAATAAATGCCGATAAGCTATTATAAATATAAAACCGAAGCCCCGACCGACAAAATTTAATCGTAGGCGGATATTTCATTTATGTAAGCTCCTCCCACGAAACGCTGTGATTGGTCCACGTAATTCTTGCCACCAAATGAAAATAATACGAAGAATAAGATATACATTCTAGAAATTAGATAGCAATTATTGTAATAAGGAGTTATTTAAGTGTTTTCTATAATTTAACTGTTTAAAATCATATTAAATTCATTGTAAAACATTGTTATGTATCAAAACAAATCCACACAATTAAATAAAGACACAATTCCAATAAATCACACTTCACGACTCCCAAACAGATATTACATTAACAAACCCAAATCCCAGAAGATATGCGAAGATTCAACAGGCGTTATTATCCATTTCCTGGAAAGGAAGAGAAGCCCCAAAAGAAGGACATTGTTAAGTTGGCCACTGAAAAGTGCAGTTGATACAATTTTGGCTGTTGAAATTTAAAGAAAAGAATCGGTATTTGAATAAATATGAAGTTCAGTGTTTTTCCTTTATAACAATTATTATCAAATTCTAATCTACAAGAACAAACAACCAATTGGGTGAGAACTTTCCAATTAACTAGGCCTAGTCTATTTTAAGATCCAACACCAAACCAGTTACCTTAGAGGGATAACTTATCTGTTTAAACTAAACTGTGAATAATAATATATATATATGTTATGCATATATAGATTTACCAAGAACCTTTGAACTTTAAATTATCGTAAATTCAGTGATCCATTATCATACTAAATCCATTAACCAAATAACCTTTTTGACGATTCCATATAATCTTGCTCGCATTAATTTTGTACATATGTTAGTTGTGTTATCTATAATCAAATTTGTTTTCTTTTTAAATGCTTTGGGAAAAAGACGGCTCCAACCTACCGAGTTAAGATCTTGTGTTTTAAAAATTTATTGAACAACAATTAATAACCTGTTTATCATCAAACTTAGTATTCATAATCTAAATAATATTATTCTTTGAAAAGAAATATCATTTTATGTATTACCTGTAATAATACAGAAGTAAAAGATTGTTTTATAATTGTAACCCTTGTCGACCATCTTATTTTAATATAGATTTAATTGTAAAGTAAAGTTATTGTGTGTTGTAGTAATCTACGCTAGGTTTTGTTTGCGTATTACAGATGATGGGTGAAATCAGTTGTTATATTATTAAGTTATATTATTTCTTCTTTAAATTTTACTCCACGTACGCTTGTACGTACACTCGCTTTTATAGGAGTTGATTATGTATATTATGTTTTTCTTCAATTCATAACTTTCTAAATAACTATTACATGTTTACATATCACATTGGCCTTTAATTTTTAAAAAACAAAGTTCCTTATCACACTTTTAGGTAAAGAACAAAAACAGATCTAGAGTGTTGGTGGGACAATGTATGCAACATGGTGGCAGAGCTGACAGCACTGCAAACATGGGCTCCAGTGTGGCCCCCATCAGGCCTGAGAGGACAATTACTAAAGCACCCATCAGATGGCAAAGGGTTAAACATCAAACATCAAGGTTTATTATTTACAAAAATCTTGAAAGTTGTTATAATTACAACTATTTAAAACCTCTTCTTTTCTTCGTTTGAATATCTAGAACAAAACTAAATCAATAGACCCTCCAAAGAAGATGGTTAAGTTCAACTTCTTTTATATATAATTGGTGAATAATTGTCTGACTATAATTAAATAATAAATATATTGTAGTTATATTATAAAAACGATGTACTGTATGTAGTCTGTTGTTTTTGGCTAGTAATAAATATTTATCATTTTAACGGATATTTTTAGGATATTTAGGATTAGGAGGTATACGAACCTTTCAGGTGATGCTGACGTAACAGGAAGAGTTAAAAACATCATCATGGCTGTATAAAGGTCGGGAAGATTGATAAATTGTTGTTTTCAACCATTAAAAAGGTTGCTAACTCCTTTTGTTTTCATGCCTCTAATCCTTATATCATAGGCGGGCTTATACTTTGAGCTTTGAGGGGAGTGATTATACTTGTCTTTCATGTTGATGACGTTGGTACGCACACATCATTAACAAATAGTGGTTGTACATTTACATCAATGAAATACATTTGTTTGATGAGGGAGCAAATAGTCCACTTATTAATTATTAAAGTTTAGCAGGCATTATTGTTAACTGCCAGTAGACAGATTGTGCAACCAATGGCATAGTAACGTTCCCCCCCCCCCCCCCGAAAATTTTGACATGGCATAAAATCATGTTTGCCAATATTAAAAACACAATGTGAATTACGCGTCTAATCAACAAAACGTATTACCTACATTACTATGTTAAGATCGGTGCGCTTGTACGAGCGCGTTTAGACAACAAATCATTGCCGCGGACGTAAAACATGTACTATAATTATAAATTTATACAAATAATATTTTTATAATTATAAATACGTATAGTAAAAACATAAATTTAATAATTCTAATTTAAAAATATTCAAGGTCTAAGTTTACTTGAGTCTTTTAAAAATCCAAACATCAAGTCCAAATTAACACACAAACGTTGGGGCTTGTAAAAAAATGCTAAAATTAAAAAAGGCTTCAAATTACATGTAGAATCTAAAAACGTAATGCAAAGTAGTGATTTGCGTTTCGGAAAATAAGTGAACCACGGATTGACATATCTTTTGCGCATGTGTCAAAGTTGTGAGGAGAATGCGTTCTTGGAATCGACGAATAAAGTAAAGATGGGTACACGCACTTACGCCACGAACCAAGCAGGGTGTGCCTTTGGTTCATTGGAATTGTTGATTTTAACTAACCTCCGGCGATACATAGAAAACCCACGAACATTCAGTGTTCATTTTTAAGTGAAATTGTAGCCATGTCTACGCGACGGGAAAACCTCACGATTATGGTGATGAGTGGTGCGTCATTACTTTGGCAAGTTTGTCTAAAAACAAAACGAAACCTCAACGTTGGGGGCACACTGAAATAAAAAAAAAATATATTATTATAAAATATTATTGTTAATATCTTATATTATAAGCAGTATGAAGACAGCAAAGGTTATTATTTTTTGCTTACACTGGTCTGCAGATATATTCATCTCCGCGGATATTTTTTCTCTCCAAGCATCTGCTTTCATATTTTTTTTTTAAATTATCCTTATGCAGAGGATCCCAAATAATGATTTGGATTCCGTAGGAATCTGTTAATTTCATTACAGGCCTATTCGCTTCTTAACAATCCATATTTAATTTAGTCACTGGAAAATTGATATCTTGAAAAACAATAATCTCACGCACGCTAAAAACGATAAAAGTTGCACGCTCCCTTCCAAATAAAAACGGTGAACATTCAAAGTGTTTGTTGAAAAAACAGACAGGAGAGGGATCGTCGTGAGCGGCGCACGCCCAGCGCAACTGTGTGCACACCTTAAGACGGAAGTATTTCCTGAAATCCCCTTCAATCAGTAAATCTACTATGTGCCATTTAATAACTGAAAATATTATTCCTGAGAATAAATCAAACTTGGCATCGATTTGCTGCTAAAGGTGGCGAAAAGATTAGAAACATAATTTTTGAATCAGTTGAACGAATATTACAACGATGGCCAAGATGTACAACTTCAATTAAATCTCCAATTGAAAATAAATACATGTATTATATTGTGGAAACAACGCTGGATTGTGGCAGAAAAGCACCCAAACACATTCATTGGTGAGTTCAATTTTTGTGGTGCACTTTTCAAAATGTGTACACATTTTTTAAGATTGGAACCACATTATAGCCAGTAACCATTGCCAGTAACGAGAGAAGTTTCTCAACTTTTAGACGTCTAAAAGTATGGCAGAGAAATACAACCTGAGAAGATCGGCTGAATGGTCTTGTTCTTTTGAGTATTCAGAGAGAAATTGACATAACGGCAGAAAAAGTTATCAACAGATTTGGTGAAAAGAGTCAAACATTTGATCTATAACTGTAATTCTATTTCAGTTTGGAACAATGCATTATGTTACTTGATTATCAATAAAACTATTTTTACTGCATTAAACAATTAATATTATTCCTAATAATTAATCTATTGACCTGTTATGAAATAATTAAATTTAATTCATAATTATCAGCAATCACTCATTAAATGTTTCACTGAGAATACTCCAATAGCCTATTTAATAATATGACTCATACATTTTTTTACTTATCCCCTCCAAAAATATTCCTTACTCCGCCCCTATGCGCAACCATAATGGTTACGGATTCAGACTTATGATCCGTGGTTATATTATTTATGGAACAGTTTTATTAGGATATCTGAATGAAATATTGTTTATTATAAAATTTATTTTGATGATATAATGTGTTTTCTACATTTATTTTTTTAATTCCTTTATATATTTTTTAAGTGCCCGGGTCGCGGCGCCCCTTGACCTGCCACACTCCCTCTCACTGTTGGGTTGCGGGGGTGCTATTTACTCCACTGCACACACTGATTGGAAACATGTGATCTGTAGGATGTTTATGCTTTTATAATTTCAAAAAAATAATATCACCAGTTTACAGAAACTTAATAGACTACTTTTAGCAATAAACTTAAACATTACCTTTTAGAATTTGTTTTACATAGGTTGGCATCTTTAGCAATATAGTGTATATGTAGACTGTTTATAGCTGGTTACGGTTTTATATTTAAGTAGGCCTACAAATTGGTTTGTCCGATTAAAAAACAATGCTTTACCTGTCAAGATGTAGGCTACGGTACCTATTTTAAACTTGTGATTCAATTTATCCATTTATTTTAGTATTTCCTAAAAACAATATACATTTCTTTCTCCTTAAAATAAACAACTAATCTACTCTATCCTTGAAATCACTGTTACAAGAAACAATAGGCCTAGCCTAAATAATTGTTAAGTTCACACTCAAAATACAATGGTTAAGGAAAACATACACTAGTAAAATATTTCCATGAGAAATCTTACTTAAAATATTATGTACAGAATACCGGACATAAGAGTTATACTGTTTATTCCATGTCCAAAATTAGTTCACTAGCAAACTACATTGCCTACCTCCATTTGTGAAAAAAGATTTTTTGAATAAGATTGTTCGAAAAACGGTCTTTCTATGAACAAAAATAGAAGCTGCCTTCTTGAAGGAAGAAGTACTTACTATGCCAACTTTGTGTATATAATGTATTAAACGTTATATGTATTAGGCAGTCCTGATACATAACGTGTGAACATTATTATGAGTTACCGGTACATTATAAATTAAAATATTACTGTCTAATAATTATATTGACAGTAGTAGCCTAATTAATTCTAACTTGTATCATTTAAGTACTAGGGGAGACCCCTGCGTGCTCCGCACGCCAACCCCCGGTGCGACCTTCTAAAAACATATGTTATGTTTTATTTATAATAAAAGTGTAGGATTAATAATAACCTCAAAACTAAGATGGTAAATAATGTTAAATGTTCAAATCAAATTATTTCTTATATTTTATAACAGCAGTAATAATAAAGGTTAAAAGAACCAGTAAGGCTCAGGTCTACACTTAATCAAAAACCTAACAAATAAACGGTACCAGGAACTGGCACATACTTTCTCACAAATACATTTAAATTACTAAACAGATTCACTATGACTTGTAGGGTGGGGTAGGAGAGTTTTTTTATTAAAGTTGGAGATTAACTAATAAATATTATTATTATTATTATTATCTAGAGAGAAAACTATTCGATCGATTTCGAACAAATTTGCACCAAACACGTCAATTAGGTCTTCATAGATGCACGTAAAATGGTTTTGAAATTTTATTTAAAACAACCCCCTTTATGGCCAAAAAACCCCCAAAAATCAGTTATTATTATTAGCTAAACGAGAATTTTTAGAAAGATGCGGGTTTTTGCATATGGTAGGGCACATTAAAGGCTACAAATAAGCCAAATTTTATCCAAATCGTTAGAGCCGTTTTTTTATAAAAAAATAATAACTGATTTTTTGGGGTTTTTTTGGCCAAAAAGGGGGTTGTTTTTCAAAATTGTTCAAAACCCTTTTTCGTGCATCTATACAGGCGTACTGGACATGTCTGGTGCAAATTTGGTTGAAATCGATCAAATAGTTTTCTCTCTAGCTTTGTATACTTTTATTAAAGTAGGCGATTAACTAATAAATATTATTATTATTAGCTAGAGAGAAAACTATTCGATCGATTTCGAACAAATTTGCACCAAACATGACAATTAGGTCTTTATAGATGCACGTAAAAAAGTTTTGAAAATTTTTGAAAAACAACCCCCTTTATGGCTAAAAAAACCCCAAAAATCAGTTATTATTATTATTATTAGCTAAACGAGAATTTTTAGAAAGATGCGGGTTTTTGCATATGGTAGGGCACATTAAAGGCTACAAATAAGCCAAATTTTATCAAAATCGTTAGAGCTGTTTTTTTATAAAAAAATAATAACTGATTTTTTTAGGGTTTTTTGGCCAAAAAGGGGGTTGTTTTTCAAAATTGTTCAAAACCCTTTTTCGTGCATCTATACAGGCGTACTGGACATGTCTGGTGCAAATTTGGTTGAAATCGATCGAATAGTTTTCGCTCTAGCTTTGTATACATACAGACATACAGACATACAGACATACATACAGACATACAGACATACATACAGACATACAGACAGACATTTTGTAAAAACCACTTTTTTGGACTCAGGGGGTCCCAAAACGGATATTTCCACAAAAATCTCAACATCGATTTTTTTTGCGATCACTATACTTTCTCTATACTATAGTATAGTGAGAAAGTAAAAAGTTATAAATAATAACCTCAAAACTAAGATGGTAAATCTATCTATATATATTAATAGGCAAGCACAAAACTTGTCATCCTTTTTTCTCAGCTTGTGTGCATCGTAGGAGAAATTCGCGCATACCGTTAGAAAGGTAGTGTCCTGTAGATGAGCAGAATCCCATTATAATTTACATCGGTCCTCAGGGATACGCCTCAGTAGCCCTCAAAGTTTCAATGTTAATCTTATTTCTTAAGGAAGGTCACAGGTCAATCTTAAGGAAGAAGAAGACAGATTTCTTTTGATTTTATCATGGGCACAAAAAACAGCTGTTCATATGAAAAGCTTAAAACAGCTGATTTTGATCAACAACTGATTTGGATCAAAAACTGAATATAATTTTAGGTTAGGTAAATCAAGCAATAGCAATAGCGAAGCATTGCCGGGTCCACTAGTAATGTTAAATGTTCAAAACAAATTAGTTCGTAAATTTTATAATTTGAATAAATAATTCATTTCCTCCCTTATAAAAATCAATATTTTCTTCCTCAAAGCAGCTGTATTAGTTCAAGGTCTCTAGAAAGGAAAGGTTACCTCATAGTCATGTAAACGAACTCAAACCCCTCGACCCGTTCCCTGTCCAGTGACGTCATCTATAGTATAAAAACACCGCGCTACCATGAAAGATGTATGTTTCGTCGTACAAATAACCTCATTTTTTTAAAAATAGATGTATTAAACTATTTTTGGGGTTGCAGTTTTTTTAAATGATACTTAAGTTACACATTTCAACATTTGTAATTGTAAGAATATATCT
>JAGFPH010008357.1:39376-56406 GCA_018207615.1 Philaenus spumarius
TGGAAATTATGGAATCTCTCTTTAATTAATCTTCCTGTACTTGATGGAATCATAGTCATAGATCATGAAATAAAATTATCCAAATACAATGATGGAATGTTAACAGAAGAGGAAAAAACACTTAGCGATCCTTGCGGTGATGTAGTGAACTTTAGTCTTGTCGACGCCCAGCAGTTTGCCCCGTTTGTCGGTAAGGTTATTGTTAATAATTTGTAGTTTTTAGTCATTAAAAGTGAATATTTATTGGTTTATGAATTTATCTGTTTTAAATACAATTTAATAACAACAAAGGAATTGTTAGCTTCTTTGATGTTATTATGGATTATTTATTCTAACAGTATGTACAATTTAGCCATGCAATCAAAATGGCTGCTCTAGTTAAGTAGACAGGTTGATATTCTTTTATTCAGTCATCCAATGTTTAGTTACGTTTAAGGGATAATTGTGTCTAAACCGTTTAAAAAAAGTTAACAGAAGAATACAGGCAATTATTTTCGATATTTTATTGACAAAATCCACCAGAAATATTTGTTTTATTTATGATAACCTCAGTTTATTGTTATCTACAATTTCATTTGGTGCCAGTACGTCACAGTAGTAAGTTGCTAGACCACATATTCACATTTTGTAAATAAATATGATAACTTTTCGTTTAGCTTTTTCTAATTTTTATTATTGTATATACTTGGTCAATGTAGATTTATCCTGATAGGTATATTTAAACACAGTGAACATTCATTGCACCTAGAAATAGGCCTAAATAGGCCTTGGCTCTTAATTGAATCTGAAGAGGCCAACTTAAGTAATAGTGGGCTATTCTTTAAACATATTTGGTGATGATAAGATTTCTGTTACAATAGGCCTAATTCATAATTCATTTTACCCCACCAGATTGGCAGGATAAATAGATTAGGCCTTCTGCCTTCTCTGAAACATTAATTTTGGTGAAATTTGATATTGGTTAATATACTTACCAATGCTTAAAAGAGAAAACTCGAGTACAATTTACAGTACCTACACTTCCACTCGACATTGCCAACTTATACAACAATATAAATATACCGCAATTCAAATTAAATAAATACCTAACTTACCTATTCATAGTGTCCACTTGAAGTAAATCTTGAACTTGTCAGTTCTTTTAAGTTCAGACATTTCTAAACAACGTTACAATAGGCTATTGACAAATCTTCCAGTTTATTATCATGGTAAATTAAACAATTTGACAAAGGAATGTTATGCCAACTTGTCACTCAAACATACTCAAACGATAAAAAAATATAGTTTTAGTAAAATAGGCTATATGGCGTAAGTATAAGGACCTTTTGGCGCAAGTTTACTATTCGAACTAGGCTAACCTATGGCAACAGAAATGCAAGAATAATAAATAGCCTAAAGGTTCTAACCTATAGTTTATTTAGTCACAGTATGTTTGTACCTGTATCAACATTTAACAGTAGAATGTAAAACAACATCGTTGTCTGCAAAAATATCAGACTAGGGTCGAATATAGTAAATTTTTTCAAGAAAAGTAACTAGGCTCTGAGCCTAGTGTTACCAACATATTTTTAGTGGCTTGCAAAACAACATAATTGATGTTATCAACTTTATACACATGTTTACAAAGTAGAAACATACTGTGTGACTAGAGACTTCAAGTTAGAATTTCAGCCTTTTTTTTATTTTCATTAATTCGAAATACATCGATGAAATCAATACATTAATACACATCGGGCCCTTGTTATACACATCGGATTGTTTCAATGTATCGAATCGTGAACATCGATTTATTTTGAATATCCGTAGTTTTCTGTTTAAGTAAGTTATGGTAAGTAGGCCTATTACTGAATTTTTTAAAGTGAAAATTCTGTGTGTTCTTGTTTCATTAGGCCTATAGGCCTATATTGTACATTAAGTGATGTTAAGTTGTAGGAATAGCGAAGCCCGGCAATCGTGTTTATTTACGTTTGCATGCATAGTCTGATGTCATTAAAAAGATAGCCTACATCTAATATTTCAATTTAAGATTTATGGATTCTTATTCTATATTTCTTAGACATAGCCTACATTGAACATTAAAAATGGATTTTTATTTCATTTGTGCGTTTTATTAACGTATATTGGGTTTTTATGTCTTACAACAAACTTAAATTTTAGATCCTTTTCGAATGCATAAGTTGGCAACTTAGCTTTCATAACAAATGGGGTGTGTGATTCTTTTCACCAAATATATAGGCTAATATTTGTTGACATCGTGGTAATTACTTCATTTGCTTATTTCGTTTGCTCATAGGTAGGCCTATATATCATATTTGGAAGATGGCCACCAACTTGTTGTGATCAGCTTTTCTTGAATTCAGTTAAAATATTTCTTTTTATTTTCGTTTTTTTAGTTTTTAACTATTTATATAGGCCTATTATTAGGCCTATTTAATTAGTGTTGTTGTAGAGTGTTTACCATTTAGACTCACAGCTTAACTTTAAAACAGTGACAGTGTGCTTAGGTTGCCAATCTTATCTTAGTAGGCCTACTAATCTTATTAAAACAAGGTTGTAGTCTGGATTGATATTCATTAACCCTGCAAGTGTCGGACTACTCAATTTGAGTGGTCGTGGGGGCGTGGCACGTGAAAACGATCAATTTTGACAACTCTACTTGTAATGAATATTTCACCCACTAAAAATTATCCAATCACAATAAATCAAACACCGTTGGAAAGGTAATGATCTAAACTTTAGGCAATGATAACACTTAGGTTTTTCGCCTTAAAAAAAAAAAAAAAAACTTTAATTTTTGTATTTTTACAAGTTTTTTCTAAAACGTATATTTACATACGTAATCATTGTTGCAGTTTATTAGTTTTCTTCAACAAACTCGGCGCCTGTCAATTCACCGGATTTCGTCATAAAACACAACAAAATAAAGTATCTTTCTTCTCTTTATAAAGCCCGCCTAGTACTTCTTCTAAATTAAACCTAGATATCGTTGGATTCTTCACAAGTTCCCCTTTCTAATACTGCCATCCAATCAAAAATCTAAAGTTGTGGGGCGTTTTGTAGACCCTTGCAATTGGTCAGTTTTCCAACCAATAAACAGCGTTACTTATTACACGTGATATCTGTGTCACCACAATCTTTTTTTAGAGATGTTTTGGTATCTTTGTAAACATAATGCTTCAAGCTAACTTTCCTGTAAACCAAATATGGTATATTTGAACAGTTTTTTGTGTAGGACTGTGGGAAAGTGATTGCTAATACGGTCTCATCTAACGTTTGAATCTGAACCCTAACGGACTTTTACAACATGGCTAGACGTAGCAGTTTGCGCGCGCATCTTGTATAGTTTGTACGGACGAGAGATTTCTATATTTGATCTCACTTTTGTTATTCAAATAATTCTAAGTCCAACACTTTTATGAAAAGATCATTTACAAGTATACAGTTCAATTCTTTGATTTACTCTCTACACTTTGTTATAATAACTTAATATTTCATTTTTCGGTAAAGCAAATATTCCTAAATTACGTTTCAAACTAGTCCTAGTTTTATTAGCAGTCGTGTAGATGGAACATAAAAACTGGTGTTTTCAAAATAAGAAATTTGAAATTGATAAATGTTTTTTTTACAGTTCTATATTAGAACTAAATTTTACAAAAAAATTTTATGCTTACGAAAAATTACAAAAAATGTTTTCTACTTGTTATTATGTAGCCTAGGCCTAAAGTTGAACATTTTCCTTTCGTTACTGAACATTTTTTGTTTCTTGAGTTTTTTTTATGTTCCAAGTACTACACGACTAACAAACCTAGGCCTAGATTGAAAAGTAATTTACTAATATATGCTTTGCCCAAAAATGAAATATTATTATAACAAAGTGTAGAGGATAAATCAAAGAAAAGAACGGTATAATTGTCTTTCCTTAGTTCACAAAAGTGTATGAGTTATCTTTATTTGAATAACGGGTCAGTCCATGCCAAATCAACACAAGGATTTTCTTCACCATCTCAGATTTGGTTGAAATTTGGCATACTTGTAGCCTTTGTAGAAACTAAGAAAAATACAAAATTTAATTGAAAAATATTTATCCGTTTAGGATTTAGAGCTACAGTAAAACCTCTCTAATCCGAACCTCTCATATCCAAAACCTCCGATATCCGGCGTAGTAAAAAATAATAAATATATCTATCAAAAATGAATATTTTGGACTAAATACTGCAGTAGCGAATGATGTTTTTGAGTTGGGCTGTAAAAAGTAAAACAAAGGAATTCCGTCGGGACTCCCATAAAAATCATAAATCACGGGTAACGTAAGTCCCAACAAGTTTTACCCGATTTCAAACAAATAAAATTATTACTTTAAAGTTTAAATACTTTTGTTATCGATCTATAAAATGTGTTATTTTTCTTCACAGTAGACACCCTAATTCTATAGACACGATAACAAACGAATCAATAAGTGTTTGACCTTGAGCCTACTCTAGACTTCTTGTGTACAAATAACAGCCTACGCATGAATAAAAATAAAACAAGAAGCGTTTACTTAAAAAAGGAAACAATTGCCTAAAACATTTTACTGGGGAAAATGTCTACTTACATAAAGTTAATAATGTTTACTTACTTAAAGTTAATAATGTTTTACATTTTCCCTACTGATATTTATTGTTAAATGCTGAATTGAGTTAAAATACAGAGAATGCGATTGCAAATACCGGAGATTACATTCACGGAGTCTATACGAGAACGGGCAGTTTTGACAACTGAGTATTTCTTGGTATCGGTAATCGGTATCGAGTTTCGGCTATCGATTCTCGATACCGATACCAAAGCTAAAGTATCGGTGGTATCGAAAATCGGTATCGAGAATCGACCCATCCCTAATTTCAACCAATTTACCTATATTTAAAAAAAAACCTCTCTCAAATCCGGATTTTTTTATATCTGGATCGCCCGGCGCCACATTGATCCGGATATAAGAGGTTTTACTGTATATGTAAAGTTCCCAAAAAACACCAAAAAAACCTCGGCCGACTATATTTTAAACTGCAATTTTAGCTCTCCTAGTTAACTTAGAGAGATGGGAGTGGTGTCGTTTTGTTGCATTTTTTGTGCCCTTTCATATGATATAGGCCTACATCACAATATATATGTTAAGATAAAAATATTTTTTTCAAATTCAAATTGAAAATTTTTAAAAAAAGTAATGTTTTTCACTATGTTTTTATCAGTGGATTCTCAAAGTATAATAATGAGATTCCAATGGGTTCACTTACATTTAAATTTTATAGCGAACACAGTTTTGACTAAAATGCGCAAACTATAGGGTTTTAGTCAAAATGTACAAACTATTTTTATAAAACTAATGGGAGAAATAAAAAAAGCAATTTTAATATGCTTTTCATAAGAAAGCTTCTATAAATAAAAATTATAATATGAAGAATATTTTATTTAGTTGGTCTACAATTATTTTATTTTATTCATTAAAATACCCATGGTTTTAGATTGTCAACTTCTAAATACATGCTATAGGATACAAATAATTATTTAAGTGAATTATTCAAATGTAATTATTCATGTTTCAAATGAGGGCATCAACATTTTCATTCATGTTCATTCATGAAGATAGAATCTTCAATAAGGCGAACATTATTTCCACATTCTCAAGAGTCTTCTGATGATGAGCCAGAAAAACTTGAATCTTCTGTACTCAGTAATCTAAAAGCTAATTTTTCCTAGTGCATATAGGAAAAAAAAGTCATGATATTAACTTGTTTACTAGAGCATGGAGTATACATAAAATAATGCGTGAATTCAACAATGCGCCCAACTACATGGTAAGGCAAGCAAGAAGACTTTTAAAAGAAAAAGGAATACTCGTAATTCCTGATCAAAAACCAGGTAAAAGCCTATCCCACAAGAAATTGTACAAACAGTGCTTTTGTTCTACGAAAATGATGAAGTAAGTAGAATAATACCAGGCAAAAAAGACTGTATTTCTGTGAAAGATGAAAATGAATCGAAAACTGCAGTTCAGAAAAGATTAATTTTGTGTAACCTGAAGGAAGCATACCCATTCTTTTCAAAGAGAAATATCCTCAGATAAAAATAGAGTTTTCAAAGTTTGCGGAGTTGAGGCCGAAACAGTGTAACTTTCACTCAGGAAAAAGTGGTACACACTCAGTTTGCGTTTGTACAATCCACCAAAATGTTAAACTAATGATTGAGAATGCCCGTTTAGGAACATTTGACTAATGGAGAATTTGCAACTTACAAACATTTTCTCGCTCATATTTTATGCATCCCTCCTATTGATTGTATTATGGGTAATTGCAGTTCTTGCCCAGGAACCAATCAAATAACAGATACATTAGAAAATGATTTTGAGGAAAATATGATTGAAAATATATATCTTTTCGGCAATGGGTTGCAGTGGACTGGTGTAATCTTGAGATACTTCAAAAAAGCTCAACTGAGTTCCTTGAGATGTTATGTGACAAACTTGGTCAGTTAGTTCGCCATGATTTTATAGCTAAACAACAAATCTCTTTTATGAATGAAGTAAAAGAAACATTGAAAGAAAATGAGTGTGTAGTCACACTCGATTTCTCAGAAAACTATGCTTATGTAGTTCAGGATAAGCCCAGAGTTACCACTGGTCAAGTGACTTTGTAACAATACACCCGTTTGTAATTTATTATAGGCCTATACAAGATGATAAAGTAAAACATGTCAGCTGTGTTATTATCTCTGAATGTCTTAAGCACAATACATCAGCTGTCTACTGTTTTCAAAAAAAAGCTCATTCAGTTTTTGAAAAGTTACTTTCAGTTTGATATTGAGAAAATGTATTACTTTTCCGACGGAAGTGCAGCGCAATACAAAAATAAAAAGAATTTTTCTAATCTGTGTTTCCATTCCCAAGATTTTGGAATAGAGGCAGAGTGGCACTTTTCGGCTACAGCTCATGGGTAAAGGAGCATGTGATGGTGTGGGTGGTACGGTCAAAAGGTTGGCTACAAGGGCAAGCCTTCAGAGACCTTATGAAAATCAAATACTAACGCCTCAACAACTTTTTGATTGGTCGATCCAAAATATTAAAAGTGTTAACTTTGAGTTTGTCAAGCAAAAAGAGTATATACATAATGAAAAGTTTTTGAGTACACGGTTTGAAAAAGCACAGACCATAAAGGGAACTCAACAGTTCTATGCTTATTTGCCAATCAAAGACAACTTGACCGAAATCAAAGTAAAAGCTCTTTCTTATGACACAAATTACAGCACAGTGAGCACCACAAAACTAATTGGTAAAATGTCAATGGCAGATGTTAACGGTTACATAACTGTTAAATATGGTGGCTAGCTTATGTGCTAGATAAAAATGAAAGTGAAGACGAAGTAAAAGTCACATTTCTGCACCAAGCTGGTCCTTCCTTCCCCATATTTTTCATACCCAAGTGGAAAACCTGACATTTTGTGGACATCTTTAAATGATATTTTGTGTACGGTTGACCCTACTACGCCCACAGGAAGAATGTACAAACTTTCTGAGGAGGACACTGCAAAATCAAATGAAGCACTGAAAAGCAATTAGCTCACGTTACAAACAAGGTAACTGTTATTTTATTAAAGGCAAATTATTCAATACTATAACATGTTTTGCTGTTATTTTTCAAGCCTTCTAGATCCTAATTAAATTTAATTCAATTTAGTATAGAGGTAAAAAAGCAAAAAAACTATACTAAAAAGCAAAAGGTATAGAGGTAACTAATGAGAAAGCAAAAAAACTATAGGTAATCTATTATTGATGAAATAATTTATAGACCAACTTAATTAAATATTCTTAACCTAAGTGTTTAATATTATAATTTTTATTTATAGAAGCTTTCTTATTAAAAGCATATTAAAAATGCTTTTTTATTTCTCCCATTAGTTTTATGAAAATAGTTTAAGTATATTTTGACTAAAACCCTATAGTTTGTGCATTTTAGTCAAAACTGTGTTCGCAATAACATTTAAATGTAAGTGATCCCATTATTATACTTTGAGAATCCACTAATAAAAACATAGTGAAAAACATGTATTTTTTTGAAAATTTTCAAAAGTACGCATTTAAAAAAATTTTAAATTAAAAATTTGAATTTGAAAAAAATATTTTTATCTTAACATAATATGTTATATTGTGATGTATATCATATGAAAGGGCACAAAAATGCAACAAAATGCCACCACTCCCATCTTTCTAAGTCAACTAGGAGAGCTAAAATTGCAGTTTAAAATATAGTCGGCCGAGGTTTTTTTGGCGTTTTTTGGGAACTTTACATAGCTCTAAATCCTAAACGGATGAATATTTTTCAATGAAATTTTGTATTTTTCTTAGTTTCTACAAAGGCTACAAGTATGCCAAATTTCAACCAAATCTGAGATGGTGAAATAAAAGTTTTATAAAAACTGTTGATTTGACATGGACTGACCCTAACAAAATGACATGAATCAAATGACATTTTGCCATCGGTAAAGGTCTTACAATAAGGGTGCTGCTTTGAATTACATGGGAACGAGACGGAGCAATCTGTCACAACAGATCGCTATAGTCATGTACTTTTCTCTACTGTCTAGACAAACAAAAAAACTGGTTTATTCTAGTTCAATTCCCACTGTTAGAAAGGTCAGTCTTTTCTGTACAAAATGCTGTAAAACCATCTGTCAAAACATTTGATAGAGTAGGCGTAGTATCTGTTGACAAATGGGCTGTTTCATTGGTTGAAAACCTGTCCAATCGCGAGGTTTTACAGACATTGTATGAATAAATCCTGTAAAATAGTAACATCTGATTGGAAGGCACCATTAGAAAGATAAACTCGTGAAGAATCTCGATATAAATACTTCATTAGGGGGGGGGGGGGTGTTTCAACGTTGAAGAAGTGGGAAATACAGTACAATTGTTTGCAGATTCGCCCGCAGAAATAGCTGTAACACGATATGCATATTTTATAACGATAATTACGTATGTAAATATACGTTTTACAAAAAAGTTGTAAATACAAAAATTAAAGTTTGATTCATTTCCTTTCCAATGGTGCCAGTTTTATTACGATTCGATGATTTTAAGTGGATTATATTATTGATTATGCAAATTCTCGCTAAGGTTCGAGCGGTTTGCATTTTTCGCCCGAGAGACTGTAGTCTGCCACTTTGAGGGTTAAGGATTCAGGTAGGCCTAGATATTATAAAAACCTAAGCCGGAAATTGGTTTGTCTGCATTTCTAGTCTTTTTAGATAAAATACATTTTTTAGTCTTCAACCATTAAAATAACCATTACTTTTAAACTATTTTATGCATTCCCCTATCCCAGTCTGAAAGTTAAACTGCCACTTTTGAGGTTAAACTGGGGATGTTCAAGGTAACTCACGTTACACTCCCCTTCTACTTATTTTTAAATAGGCCTAACACAAATTAAAAAAAAGACATATAAAAAATATTTAATCATGCTTGTTTAGGCCTATTTATTTTCCTATTTGTATTTTACCCTCTTGGCATGAAACTTTTCCACCTGTAACAAAATACAGGTACAGTTCACTTTTTTCATACAGAAATTTAAAAAAATAGCCTGTTTTATGCATAGCAAATTTTTAACCCGATGCACTAGTTTAGACATTTTAAACAATTTTTAAAACTGTTTTGATAAAATTCACAAAAACCGTCTTATCTCGTCTGCATTATACACTTGGTCCATTCCTTTAATAACATTTTAAAACTTTTTTCATAAGGTTTTACTGTGGCAAAATCATATGTAGGCTAAGCTAAATTATTTGTAAATAAATCATAAATTATTTGTAAATAAATATTTGTAAATAAATAAATTATTTATTTATTTATAATAAATCCAGTCCAGTAAGGCAAAAACCAAGTTAATCATAAATTATTTGCCTGTAGGAATTTGTTCAGTTCAAAAATTCCTTTTGAATTTGTCGAACAAACCTTCTCTTGATTGAAAAAATACTTGTCTGAAAATCACCTTTTTATAGTTTATCTGTAGAAGAATTTCGCTTTCTCCTTAAAAATTTCTTCCAAAGTAGGTGTATGTGTATCACGCTGAGGGAACCAAGGGGATATAGGCTCATCATGTTAATGTTTCTCTAGAATCTTTTTGTATTGTCTTTCAAAAAAGTCTTATCTTATCACTATGCTTTATTATGTCGAGTATTGTAGCATGGCCAACTTTATATTTAACATCTCTTCTGTGTCAAACTTCTTTGTAATTAAATTTTCCTAACTAGGGATAAAATTATATGTTTACATTTGCACTCACAGAAAACAAACTACAGCAATTAGAAACACACACAATAACAAACAATATATACAACTGACAATCAAATTGGCACAGCGATAGTGCTATATTAGAAGCGATAGACGACTAAAGCGGCAATATAATCGTATTCTCTGTTTAAAGTTATTATTTATTAATGATGGATGTTTAGTTTTATTAAGGTAGAGCGTCGATAATTGGCGTCCGAATTTTCAAACTCTTGCAACGTAACTGCAAAGGCACAGTGAAAACAGGGAGTTTTTATGTTAATTATTAAAACTCAGTTTTTGAATACAAAACTTTTTTTACCAGCACACATTTGAATAATCAACTACAGTACTGAATTTCTTTAAAATTTATATGGAAAAAATGTTTAAAAGGAACATAGCCACGTGGCTATGTGTATGAAAAAATTACTTATTTTTTAAGAATCAAAACACTATAAACTTTTCCATTCTAAGAATAACTAAGCTACTAACTGCTACCAAAAAAATGCATTGAGAGGTAATAAAATGTTATCTTATCAACTAATGTTTTTAACATTATGTTTTTTTTGAAGGTTTAAATAATTCATTATTACAAACTATTACATACATAGACTAGAGAAGGATTACACGCCTGTATTCCTGTAAAAATAAAATCGGGTCACCCTTTTTTTTACCCTATGTTGTTTCCTCCTTAAGTATAAATATTTGATATTTCAAATGGTATGATTGTGATTGGGTGACTAATATTGGTTATAAAGTAACTAGCTGTGTACCCTGCTTCACAATGGTATAAAGACTTTTGAATATTTATAACTTAACTCAGGTTTTTTATAGCCTAATTGTATTGTGAAGTTATTTTGAAACGAGAATATTGTCACACACATAAAAATTTATTTAGCTTACCATTTTTCATTATGTTCTATAGCCTACACATGTCAAACATTTAACCGCATTATATAATTACATTAAAAAATTTAGTAGCCTAATTTCGTCATCTTATCTCTATACATATAAAAATTAATATTTGTTTCTTTGTCCTCTATTAACTGAAAAAATACTCCACCGATTGTACAGTTAATCCCTACCATTACCAGGAGTATTTTAGACATTACAATTACTGCAGTCTTAGGGGTTGAAATGGGGTTGCTACCCCTTAACATTAAATATGAATTAATCTAACATCCTACAAGCAATACAGCTAAATTTGTGTAATATTATTCTTTATAAGTGATATAAAAAATCGTTTGCAATTTAATTACTTAACTTAAGTCTAAGTAATGAAATAGGATTAGGATAGCTACCCTTAAAATTTAATAATAATTAAAATGGGATAGCTAGGCCTACCCATACAAAATAAATTGCATTAACATTAAACACCCCATACGTTTAATAAGTGTGTGGACCGCCTTCTCTGATTATAAGAATCTTATTTTAAACTACAAGTCACTTTCAAAATTTCATTACACTCACTAAATTGTGTTTGATAATTTAATCTAATCATATATTTACGTTCTGAAATCAAGCAATAACGAAGCATTGCCAGGTCCACTAGTTCTGAATAAATTTGATGAATTTACAAAATCAGAAAGTTTAAAAAACGTATACACTTCAGTTTTAATAATTACTTTATTTAAATTTGTTGTTTACTGTGCAAGAAAAAAAGGCTAAATCTTGATCAGCTGTCTAATTATTAAAAGTACGTAGTGACATTTCACTAATAATAAATCAGCTGTTGTAAATATAAAATTACATAAAACTTACCACAATGGTTTGAAGGCACTTTTGTTTTGAATTATTTAACAAATTTAAAGTAATAAAATGACACATTTTTGCGGAGTATGGGCAGGAGTGAGAAACTACTTCTGAGTGATGGCAACTCTCCAAGTGGCAGAGCTACACACTACTAACAATGAGTTTGTGTGCTTTTCATTCTTGCACTAGCAAATATAGGGCATCTTCATAAAGACAAAATCTAGAGGTTACAGACATAATCCTGACTCTATAACTTACGAAATGCTCATGCCTGACAATGTATGTGAGTTTGTGTTATTAAACACAGCTTTTTCTCACACATTCAAAATTAACGGATATTTTATTTTTCTAGTATTCCTCCACGAGCAATAAGGTTGTGTAATAACCATCAGAGTGCACAATTGGGCGCGTAGGCTACAATAAAGAAGATTTTTGACATATATACCTATTATCCAAATTTATTGAAATTACTTTTGAAAGGTAATTAAACTTTAAATGTGTAGTGGTGAGCTTTTTAAATTTGTATTGAATATGAAAAAAAAATCGCAAACTTAACTTTTAAGTTAAGTCAAAGAACAGATTTACTTCAAAAACTTTACAAAAATAAGTGATGTCCAAATTCGGACTGTCCTAACCTTTAAAACGACATATTCAGTATAATGTTTTAACATTATTACTCCCGAAATCTTTTAACATTGCTCTTATGGGAGTTGAAATTGAAGATGGTGGCTGAGTTACCAAGCCTTAAGAGGGGACCGGAGTCAGCCCAACCGCTCACGGCTCTGATCTCCAGTTTAACATGGGGCGGGTATAGTTTATATTTTTCTCACCGAGAACCAGCACGTTCAGTAAAAAATCGTAACAGACAAATAATTTGTTACTATCTTACGTATCAGCCTATAAAAAATTGTTTACTGAAAGTTTTGTTTTATAATTTTTATTTTAAGAAATTCAATATCTATTTCTCCATAAGACTTCAACGTTTTTATAGCAAAACTAATTCTGTTGTAAAAATTGTATTTTAAGATAAGTATGTTTTAAATTTAAACCTACATCAACTAAAGTATTGTGACGTTAAAATAGTCGTCTAATATTTCAGTTACATTCAATAGAAGTATTTTATTTCGTCGTTTCAAAATACCTCTGCAATTAGAGTTTACAAAGTACATGGATCGGCAGCCGTAGTAGTTCATCGATGTCCCGCTAGGTTTCACTAGCGTCGCTCACCGGCAAGGAAGATTGCAAACTTCTTACAATATCGGTATCATTCTTATTTTTATCAAAAGTTTGTGGTTTAGTTACTCAATACGACCCTTGAATAAAAGTCGCGGGTAACAGCTAGTATAACATATTTAGGAATAAGATCATTGAATTCGTACAGTAATTGGATATAAAAAATCAAATAAACTAAAACTGTAAATTTAATAATAGTTTTTTGTAGCAATTACTAACTAAGAGCCCACTAACCAGAGTGCTTATAAACTTTGACCTGTGTGCACTGTTTTCATCATACATTTGTTATGCTCTATATGAGTAGGCCAAGTAATGTGTTTTGCTACTGGATTGTTTGTATTTAGTTTTCTTTGGTATTCGGCATTCATTATTTTTTTAATTGTTCTCATATTCCATGTACAATTTATTATGTTTTTACCAATGTTTTGATATTTTTGGTAAATAACTGTATTTTGTTACCATTTGTTAACTTCTCGGGTTTTCTTTATGGTAATTATTACTTTATGCGTTTTTTGTTTTTTTAGTATTTGTTTTAATATTTAAAAAATAAAATATTTATAAAAAATATAAATATATTAAAAAATTCTTTTTCATCACACTACGATGTTTTCAGCTATTTTCGGAACGTCATTTGGAGGCCGAAAGTAGCTCTTTTCTGCCCTAGGGCTGTAAAGTCAGCTGTTCATTTTATTCAATTAAAATATGAACGTACTAGCGAAAAAAGCCTCCCGAGGTCGGCAGAAAAATGTCCTAGGGCAAAATGAATTTCCAGGAATAGGTATCAATCGTATCATATTTAATTTAATAATAATAATAATTCCATTATTTTCTTTATTTTAAAAGAAAACACACTAAATTCAGAAATAGATATCAATAGAGTTTTAAAATAAAACCAAACAAAGTAAAAAAGAGTCCGTATAAATAAACCGATGAAATAAAAATTACAGTTCTTATTTTGTTGATAATAATTACATTTACTTTCATTTAAAACAAACCGCACGAAAATCGGTTGCATTGATTTTCAGAAATAGGTAGCAATAGGGTTTTAATCTAGAACCAAAAAACCTCAAAAAGTGTCCTTATAAGTATTAGGATAAAAAATAAATTACTTTTCATAACTTTTTATTAATAATAACAATATTCTCTTTTTATTTGAAATAAACATTAACTAAAATGGGCACGGTAGATCTTCATAAATATGTAGCATAAGTGTTTTATGTAGAACCAAAAAACCTCAAAAAGTAAATTTAAAAGTATACCGATGAAATACAAATTACTTTTCATAACATTTCAGGGTGTCCAGCAGATGAGCTTCAGAAAATTCCCGTACAATTCCCGGTTTTTCCCGTACAAACCATGGAAAATAACCGCATTTGTCACAGTTTTAATTAAACCTCTACTAATATACGGACCACCGTTCGGCATAAATACAACATAATTATAAAACCTTAACATAGGCCTACTAAAGACTTGTAAAAACATCAGGGATTTTAAAAGTTGTGTTCCAAATGTGAAAGCAAAATAACAACAAATTATTTGTTTTTCTTGGCAATTAGCGTCAGTTTTAAGCGCAAGAAAATTTGGCGGGCTTCGACATTCGCGGGCTTGGTATTCGCGGTTTTGATTATTCGTGGTCGCTAAAAAAGTGTATGTACTGTAATTATTATTGTACGAATTTAAGAACATTGTATATATAAATACCACGTCAAATACAATAAAACATAAAAGATTTCCCTACAACACACCTCTGCGTGAATACAAGTGGACTTGTGCAAATGAAGGTCAATTTGGTCAATGTCATACTGTACTGTGTACAGTGAAGTTCTAAAAATAGATAAACCCAGACATTGACAGAGCAAGCAGGGGTGGATACCGTTATGAGAGCACTGACCTTGAGGGGAGAGTGAGATGACAAACAACTCATTAATTACAACTGTAGCCTACAATCAAAACAACTCGGCTTAAAATACTAAAAATGTCAAGGACTGTCTTTTACAGTGTAAAACAGGAACGCATACAACAAGGACTGCCTGTATCTTATGTAAATTAATTATAGGTATTAGTACATAATGTGTTTAAATTGTCTATATGTCACGAACATAATAACCTCCCTTTTCCCATAAAGATTTGGTTTTCGCTATTCGCTGCAAGTTTTCGGAACCTATCCCCTGCGAATAGCGAGGGATTGCTGTATAGGCGTATATACATAGATTACATATCGGAAGAAAGTGACTGACAGAGCGGAGCCGTTGTTTAATACTGTAATTCTATTTTTTTTTTGTAAATATACTATCAATAAACAATTCATCATAATTATTCATAATAAGTTTAAAATGTTTGAAACACAGGCTAAACAATATCCCACACTGAATTTTCAAAATTTGGATCCATAAACGTGATTCCGATGAGCTACGACTTTTTAACTGTCAAAATCGGTTTTCCCGTACCCAAAAACATATAAAACGATACCCCACACTGAATTTTCAAAATGTGTATCCAAAAACATGACTCCGACGCGCTACGACTTTTTAATTATCAAAATCGGGTTTCCCGTACCCAAAAACATATAAAACGATACCCCACACTTTCTTAATTTTATTATAATGATGACAACATTTTCTTTCATTTAAATCAAACCGCACCATTGACCGACCAGGTTGATCTCCAGAAACCGGTACCAAAAAGGTTTTAAACCAAATAAACAAAAACTCGAAAAATGCCCTTGTAAATATACCAATGAAATAAAATTGACATTTCATAATTTTTTGATAATAATGACAGTATTTTCTGTCATTTAAAGCAAACACCACTAAATTCGGTCCGGTATATCTTCAGAAATAGCTATCAATACGGTTTTAACCTAAAACCAAAAAAATGTAAAAACTGCCCGTATAAATATTCTTGAAATAAAATTGGCATTTCATAATTTTTTAATAGTAATGACAACACTTTCTGTCATGTAAAACAAACAGCATTAAAATCATCAAGGTAGATTTTCAGAAATATATCAACAGGATTTTAACATAAAAGCCAAAAAACTCAAAAAGTACCCTTTTAAATATGCCCATGAAATGAAATTGACACTTCATAATTTTTTGATAATAATGACAACATTTTCTGTTATCTAAAATAAACAGCACTAAATTCGGCCCGGTAGATCTTCAGAAATAGCTATCAATAGGATTATACATAAAAGCCAAAAAACTAAAAAAGTGCCCTTTTAAATGTGCCCATGAAATAAAATTGACATTTCATAATTTTTTGATAATAATGACAACATTTTCTGTCTTTTAAAACAAACAACTCTAAAATCGGCCAGGTAGATCTTCAGAAATAGCTATCAATAGGATTTAAACATAAAAGCGAACACAACTAAAAAAGTGCCATTTTAAATGTGCCCATGAAATAAAATTGACATTTCATATTTTTTTGATAATAATTACAACATTTTCTGTAAATTAAAACAATCAGCACTAAAATCAGCCAAGTAGATCTTCAGAAATAGCTGTCAATAAGATTTAAACATAAAAGAAAAAACTCAAAAAGTGCCCTTTTAAATGTGCTCATGAAATAAAATTGACGTTTCATAATTTTTTGATAATAATGACAAAATTTTCTGTAAATTAAAACAAACAGCACTAAAATCAGCCCGGTAGATCTTCAGAAATACCTATCAATAGGATTTAAACATAAAAGCCAAAAAACTAAAAAAGTGCCCTTTTAAATGTGCCCATGAAATAAAATTGACATTTCA
>JAGFPH010008358.1:2939-25395 GCA_018207615.1 Philaenus spumarius
AGTTTTGAAGAAATCGTGATTTAATAACTTTGATCCCCAAACCCCCCTAAAATTTCGAATTTATCAAACCCTTTCTTAGTAAGCACCTATGGCCCTAGAGGAAGCTACATACCAAATTTCATTCCAATCCATTCAGTAGTTTTAAAGAAATCGTGATTTAATAACTTTGATCCCCCCAAACCCCCCTAAAATTTCGAATTTTTTCAAACCCTTTCTTGGTGATCACCTATGGCCCTAGAGGAAGCTACATACCAAATTTCATTCCGATCCGTTGGGTAGTTTTGAAGAAATCGTGATTTAATAACTTTGATCCCCCCAAATCCCCCTAAAATTTCGAATTTTTTCATACCCTTTCTTAGTGAGCACCTATGGCCCTAGAGGAAGCTACATACCAAATTTCATTCTAATCCGTTCGGTAGTTTTGAAGAAATCGTGATTTAATAACTTTGATCCCCAAACCCCCCTAAAATTTCGAATTTATCAAACCCTTTCTTAGTAAGCACCTATGGCCCTAGAGGAAGCTACATACCAAATTTCATTCCAATCCATTTGGCAGTTTTGAAGAAATCGTGATTTAATAACTTTTATCCCCCCAAACCCCCCTAAAATTTCGAATTTTTTCAAACCCTTTCTTGGTGATCACCTATGGCCCTAGAGAAAGCTACATACCAAATTTCATTCCAATCCATTCGGTAGTTTTGAAGAAATCGTTTTTTAACTTTGATCCCTCCAAACCCCCCCTAAAATTTCGAATTTTTTCAAACCCTATCTTAGTGAGCACCTATGGCCTTAGAGGAAGCTACATACCAAATTTCATTCCAATCCGTTCGGTAGTTTTGAAGAAGTCATTTTTTAATAACTTCGATCCCCCCCAAACCCACCCCCCCTAAAATTTCGAATTTTTTCAAACCCTTTCTTAGTGAGCACCTGTGGCCCTAGAAGAAGTTACATACCAAATTTCATTCCAATCCGTTCGGTAGTTTTTGAGAAATCGTGATGAGTGAGACAGTGGGTTTTGGCTTTTATATATATAGATATACATATGTATACATATGTATATTATGTATACAAGTGTTCGCACTCTAGCATGTGGTGGATTCTACCGTGGGGTTGGCGTGCGAAGCACACAATTTATTGTTTATTGAAGATACTCCCAATACGGATGTTGGCTGCGAGGCACGCAATGATTTGTATGTTGAAGATACTCCCATACGGGGGTTGGCATGCGAAGCACGCAATGATTTGTATGTTGAAGATACTCCCAATATTCGGAATGGCGTACGAACCATTCAGCACCGTCGTGAATAGACCTATTTCCCAAATTGTTGGTTAACACCTAAAACATAGGCCTATAAACTTAATTTTGGAATTTTGCTCAACTCACGTCAGCGGTGCAGCTGCGTGGTCAAATTATTTAAATTATTTTGTATTTGAACCGGTAGATAAATATTTCCTTACATGTACTGGTATTGTCACATAGACTGTTCTATCGTTTTCTGTAATATTTCCAATAATAATAAAACACTGTAAACTAATGATTCAAATACATTGTAACTACTAGACTTTAACACTTTGGCTGCCTTGTGAGTCCAAAGTACATTGTCTGTGAGACCAATGTGGATTCACATGCCCTCTGTGTATTGAAAGCTCTATGAGTCCAGTATGGTGTCACAATTTCAATTGGTTTATATATTATTTGAAAACTACTGGCCTGTAGATCACAGACGGACATAATTGTGTTTTTAATCATCAGTTGGATACAAACACAATGTATTTTAAACGTACATGTTTTATCATTGTTATATTTAGATAAACTTTCGTCCTAACTTTTTAACAATCAATCTTTCACTCAAGTAATTCTTGTTTGTTTTCTCTTCATACACTAATACTTCAGCTATTTTTTCATTTAGCGAACCCATTTTAATAATACAGAATAAAAAGCTTGCGAGTGTGGAAAACATTTCAGATTTACTGTCCGTAGATTAAAACCTGTTAATACTAACTTGAGGTATTAAATAAATCAAAAAGACACAACCCTGCCTTTAGCATTGCCAAAACTTAAATCTATAACAAAATAAAACACATGTTAACAATTAATTAATGTTGTGTTGTATTAATATAAAATATTCATTTGCAGTTATAGAAGATCAGAAGATTAGCGTTGTTAATGTCTTCTCTGCAGAAAATGCATTTCTTGTTAACAAATAAAAAATCTTCTTTTTGAACTGTTCAAGTTTCTGTCCTAGGAGCTACTATATTCACCCCTAGAAACAGAAACACATTGGCGTTGTGTCCGCTGTTATTTGTAATGTTCTGGCTTTAAAATCCGTTTAACTTTGACTGATTCCTTTTAAAGTTGACATGGGCTATTGACCTTGTAAACCATTGCGAGCTTTGTGAGCGTATTTTGTTTCTGTTAGGCTTTTCTTGCAGTACATTCCATTTTATGTTTAATGAGTATGTTTAAACACTTGAGCATTGCCAGCTGAGTTGATTAGTGAGTGACCATTCTGTAACATTCTTGCATTTTATATGTTTACGGTTACTCGATGGTAATCTTCAAACTTGTTTTGAAAAGTTTCATCATTACATTCCTGTAGTCTTCATTTCATCTGTGGAGGGGGTGAGAGTTTTATACACAATTTGCTTGATTTCGTTTGACATTTTTGGTGTTGAAGGCCTTTAAACAGTTTCCTTTATGCTTGGAAAGTAGTATTTGTGTACACTCGCTATCCCTATTGTTTCATTTCTCGTCTTGCCTCATCGACTTGACTCGTAGTTTCATGATCAGACCTTTATATTCTGTAGTAACTGTGTGAGATAAAGGATCAAGGATATTCCAAACAGATTCAGAGATATGTAAGAGCACGACCGACCGGAAGGCCATTTAGCTCACAAATTGGCATGATCCCCGGGGGGTACCTGTGCAAAGTGCACGGAGGCGGCCTCCGCTACCCCCCATAATTTTGAAAAATAATAAAAAATAAACAATGCCAAAAGTGAAGTGACTCTAAATTTTGGACCTGTCCATCGCCCCCTGTTTTTGACCAAAAAAAAATCCGAATGTGAAGGAAAGTTAATAAAATTTAAGTATGGTATTGAATGAAATAAAACAAAGATCACAACTTAGTTGAAACAAAATTTGGAATAGTTGTGATGGAAGGGATAAGGGGGCGGTATACAAGTGGAAGAAAAGAAATTAGTGCTTCCTGAAATAGACAAGAGAACAATATAGATTAGAAACATAAAACTTGCCAAAAAATTATATGAAAACTTAAATAACATTTAAAACTACTTTTCATACCACGTATTAACTCTTAAAGAAATAAAGAAAGTATTTAAAAAATATAAATTAAGGCAAAAAAACTTGGCATTCTTATAGTTAGAAAACAATAAGAGAAGTGACTCGTTATTTTTTTTGAGCTCATAAAAGATTGTGAACCTAAAAAATTCTGTTCTTGCACTGATGCATGGTCTTTCAGTTACGGAAAATGTCTGTTTTATACTTAGAGTGTGTTTTAAAATGTCATGATCCTTATTCATCAGATCATAACTAACAAAAAAAAAAATTACTCGACCAAACTTCAGGAACTGATTGGGATTGAGTTGGTTAACACATACAAGAAACGCCGTATGACATATAGTCATATAGGCTATCTTGCTAAGTTTTTGTCTATTCTTCATTTTGCTTTTTTACAATAAAACAAAAAATTCCAAATAGATAGAATAAAAAATTCAAATCTACCTTACGCATTTAGTACGTAACATTAGACAAGTAGCAAAATCATAATTTTGTAAATGGCTGCCATTTAAATATAACCTCAACTCAGTACCATTATAAAAACATTAAAAGGGACAAAAAGGTTCCCCTTTTAATCAACAGCAAAATAGTGTTAGGATAGTCGTTTTTATCGACAAAAACTGACCGAATAACTTCTTGGTAAATTTCTACGTCATCCCAAATTTGGATAGAACTCAAATATTTTTAAACTCTAACAATTTTGAATAACTAGGATATGTTACTAGATATTAAAAAAAAGCGGAATTTTATTTTAATATTAATATTTTGTGTTTTATTTCATATTTATGTTGTTTTGTCAACAATCACAAATTTTATATAGACCTAACAATATTTTTATTATTTTACATAAACTTAAAGAAAGCACTAAATATAACATTATACATACAATTGTTTAAGTGCTATGTGGAAAGATGATTTGCTATACATATTTTGTACAAACTAGGAAACCTACAAAAATATTCTAAAATTACCGTATATTAGGCAATGTTAAAGCTAAAATTGGCCAGCCCGTATTTAGCGTTTTGCAAGCATATTTTTAAAAATTCGCCAAAAATAGTAAATGAACTCCAATCCAAAAGTGTTCAATAGCTTTTTTGTAGAAGAAACTTCAAAGAATTCAAATATGCCACTAAAAATTAGTTTATTTTGAAATTGTAAAAGTTATTAGCTCAAGAAACAAAACATGTTCAGTAACGAAAGGAAAAAGTTCAACTTTAGGCCTACATAACAAGCAGTAAAATTTGTTTTGTATTTTCTTCGTAGGCGTAAAAAAGTTTCGTAATTTAGTTCTAAATAGAACTGTAAAAAAACATTTATCAATTTCAAATTTTTTATTTTGAAAAAAAAAAAAACAGTTTTTATGTTCCAAGTACACGACTAGTAACAAACCTAGGCCTAGATTGTAACGTTATTTACTAATATATGCTTTGCCCAAAAATGAAATATTATTATAACAAAGTGTAGAGGATAAATCAAAGAAAAGAACGGTATACTTGTCTTTCCTTAGTTCACAAAAGTGTTTGAGTTATATTTATTTGAATAACAAAATGACATCAATCTAATAAGAGAACGGGACATTTGAATACCGTGGGAACCCACGCGCTAGACTTTCTCACTAGAACGTAATAATAACGTAATAATTATGTACATTTCAATTGTCGTCTAGACAGACAAAAAACCGGTTATTTCTGGATTTATTCCCACCGTTACAAAATTCAGACTTTGCTGTTCAAAATGGTGTAAAGAAATCCTTCAAAACATTTGATATGGTAGGCGTAAAATCACTTGACAAATGGGCTGTTTCATTGGTTGAAAAACTGTCCAATCGCAAGGGTTTAAAGTAATTCTTGGAAAAAATACTATTTTTATAGTGACATCTGATTAGAAGTAACCAACAGAAAGATAAAATCTTGACGAATCCAATGGTTATAATAGCCAAAGAAATATTTGTGTAGGTGGTCTTGAACGTTGAAGAAGTGGGAAATAACAGTACAATTGTATGCAGATTCGCGCTCGGAAATAGCTGTAGACCGATGTACATGTACATATTTTAAAACGATGATTACGTATGTAAATATACGTTTTACGAAAAAGTTGTAAATACAAAAATTAAAGTTTAATTCATTTCCTTTCCAATGGTGCCAGTTTTATTACGATTGGATTATTGTAAGTGGGTTAAATTATCGATTATGTAAATATATGCAAATTTTAGCAAATATTCGAAATTGTTGTGTTCTGCGCCTGGGAGAGGGTTATGTATGACCCTCTGCCAGTTCCAGGGTTTTAAGTAATAAAATCTTTTTAATAATTTTATTGAACTAGTATTAGGCTTCAAATAGCAACTATAGCGACACTTGCATTGTAATAAAATCCACCTGGTATTGTTGGTATTTACTCAGAACCTAGTATTGAAATGCAGTGGAAAATGTTAACCAATCATATCTGTATACGATTGGCCGGAGGTACAACAAATTCTGTATCTCCCAAACCTCCACCACCAATGATAAAGAATTAGCCAGTTTAGTGTACATTTCTTTAGTGGTTTTTGGCTTGCTGATTGCCATCATTCAATGTATCATTACTTTGTCCACTTTTTCAATTCAACTCATACTATTATATTTCTAACATCTAGAAACGCTTATACATACCACCAAGTTCTTCCTTTCCACTTCGCTACCAGAACAGATTTTAACTCGTTGAGGTCATCACATAAAAGTCCAAATTCAGTGACCGGCCTGAAATTTATATTGCGGCGGGTTTCTGGTTCCATAGCTAGGAAGCAATCAGCCTGTAAAACCAAAATTACTTATATAATTTATTGTTTAAATCTTTGTAGAGAATAAAATATGTTAGTTTAGTTAGACATTTCTATTAAAGAAAATATAATAAGATATTGAGCAACTCCGTGATGGACGAGCATCAATAAAAATTTCACATTTCAGTAAGTAAATGCAAGTCATCTGAGGGAGAAATAAAAGTTTAGGATAAATTACAAAAATTATACGTAAACATATGCTTTAAAATGCTTTGATTTCTATCCTGTCCCCATAAATGCATCCTATTATTAGCGAATTTCCATAGGAAAAATGAGCTATTGCAGTGGCCCTTATGGTGAGACCCAAGGTCGGGAGTAGCAAATGAGCACCGATCATGGTCCCCAGAACACGTTTTGGGGTGTAAAAAAAATTCATATATATATATATGTATATATGTGTTCGCACTCTAGCGGCCGCATTTTAAGTCCGATTTGGTCCAAATTTGGTACACGTTTTGGTTGTCTATGTGGCTCGGACGAGTTCGTTAGCCAAAAAAATCCAACAACCGGAAGTACGTTTTTTGACCGGAAGTAACTATTTTTTGAGATTTTTACTGCGAGAATGAAATTTTTTTAGAGTTTTTTCTAACAATATAAATGTAGGATGTTATTCTGCGCATTTTGTATTTTTACGCGACCTTATAGCTCACTTGGTTCCCCCAAAATCGACAAAAACGTAAAATACCATAAAAGTACCCAGTTCAAAGCCAAGTGATGCAAACTCGCGAGGCCACTAGGAGGAAAAAAATTCTACTAATATATTGCGTACACACAGACAGCTGTTCAACGCCTTCGTGAGTAGACCCATTTCCCAAATTTCCCTATTTCCCAAATTTCCCTATTTCCCAACCCTAAAACATAGGCATATAAACTTAATTTTGGAAATTTGCTCAACTCACGTCAGCGGTCCAGCTGCTTGGTCGATTTATTATATCTTCTGAACGGCAATTGAGACATATGAAGGCTGTATACGGGACAAAGGCACAATTTGAGAAAATTTACTGACTGTTATGTTTTACTTAAAAAAAGGTTGACGTTTGAAATATTTACATCAAATATCTTGAAAATTGTTAGTTAAAAGCATCTGTCTGTGGGATGGGTGGAAAAAGTGCACATTTTCCAAAACACGTAGTTCGCCTCTGGTAAAGCTTTCAAATTTTCTCTACATTTTAATGGTTTTGAAATAGTTTGCGTGATGTTACTAAAATATTAATGAAAATATAAATCAGATGATATAAAATATTATTAATCCAACGAGTGCACCTCCAGTGTAAGAGAAAGAAGAGATAGGCCTACATTTACTGCCACCTGTGAGTCCTTTGCTCCAACCCATAGTTGATATATCGAGTTTACCCTAGTGTTAAAGTGGACTTGCCCGAAGCTGATAAAGACACAGCTGGTTAACTAAACACTTAAATTACTACGGATTACACGGTGTTCAGAAAAAGGGTTCCAAAAATTTGGGCGTGATTCCCCTCATCAAAATAAGACAAAAAGTTCCGACAAACATAGGTCCGAAAATGCTCCGTTTTCTGTCGAGCTGCCATTTGGTTTTTTTACAAAATAATTCATACCTATAGAAACGTTTGACTGATTGAGTTTAGACTTCGCATGAAGTTACCAACAATGACCTCAAGTTATAACTTGAGATGTTTCTTGAGTAATCTGAAACACGGGTGAAAATTTCCGCCAGCTCTCTCTAACGAAGCATTTCCAGACCTATGAATATGTGAACATTTTTATTATTTTTTGCTAGTGGAATCAGCTCAGAAAATTCTCGAAACATTATACAAATAACTTATTAGTTTAGCTCATTATAACTTTAAAATATTTTCTAGAGTAATTCTGGGTATTTTTGACAACTACCAAGAAATACATTTTCCCTTTTTTTGTCAATATATCTGTTATCCTTTGAGCTGCAGACGAAATAAAAAAAAAAACATTGTGTTTACCATTAAAAAGTAAACTTTTTTGTCTCTTGTACATTTTTTTTTAAAAGTCAGCGGTTTTTGAGATATTTGATATTAAAAATTATAAACAGCCGCCATTTTGAAAATATTTAAAATAATGTTCTAATTTTTCGTACAGTGATAAAAGGTTACGCAACAAATAGGTATACAAAGTTTGAGCTCAATATCTTTTCTACTTCCAAAAATTTTAAGTATTTTGTAAAAATCACATACAGACTGACAGACAGCAAACGAATAGAGATAGGACACATGTATCGCATTATTTGCTTGTTTTTAGCAGACAAATACGCCCGTGAAGTTTCGGACAGTCGATTTTTTTTTTTGGGTTAAAGGCGAAAAACCTGGGTGGTTATCATCGCAAGGGCACAAAATCCCCACACTCGAGGACTTCATCCTAAAATTAACACATAGAGTCAAACACAGAGCCGAAGGGTCTCAACACACACACATAAAACAAATCATCACTGATCCTGCACCTGCGCAGGTCAGAAGAAAACGTCCCTTATGTCTGGTTTACGAACCACCATAAGCATCCGAAAATCCAAGCTCTATTCTTAAACGCCACACACTTTCGTAATTAATCCCAGTGTATTTCATCGATCCACTATCTCATTCCCACTCAAAATTATCTATTCCAAATTTAGTCAAAAATTTCTATAAAGTCATTTTTAGTCTCAGATAGGCCTAAGCAGCCATTGTTGATAAACAGATGCTGTCTTTCACCAAGACTACGGTCTTGCCAATTTGCTAGGTTATCATCGCCTGGATAACGAAGAGCATTCATATAATGCTCATACAATCACACACAGGTATAAAATTAAACTTTTAATTTACACACACTACAGACGATACACGATAAAAAACAACAACGATAACAACAATAATTATACACTAACAACTTGTTACAGGGTTGTAAAGGGCCCTGTAACATAACAATGAATAAAACTCTAATCAACATAACAAGTAATAAATCTAAACATGGTATTTAAGTTACGTAAATGTATGTTGTTTCAAATGTTTCCAATTGCATTCAACCGATGAAGGAATGCTAACACCATATTAATGGAAAAAAGTTTGGGTGTCGCCGAGAGTCGAACCGGGTATCACCATGACCCGAGTCCGCAGCGTTAGCGGTTAGGCTACGCCGACTCTGTTTTCGGACAGTCGAAGCTGGACATCCTGTATAAAGTACAATAACTTTTATTTTCCATCAGTGAACCTGACGGAAAATAAAAGGTGTTGCACTTTATTATAGAAGGATAAGAGTTAAGTTATGTGTAATAATTGATTTGTTCAACCTGACATCATCCTTTACCAACAAGTAACCACAACAATATTAATATTGTACATTTGCTGTCATTATCTTTAACAACCGTTATGGAAAATAATTGTTCCTAACTCGGGGCCCGTCAATTAATACATTTTTCCAAGAAAATACTGTTGTAATACAAAACTTTATTTTTAATTACCGATGATGCGGTGATCACTTCAGCTGGGAAAGCAGCAAATGTGACTTCCTCATCTGCAACAAAAATAAAATGACTGAATGAGTAATTTTGAAATGAAATACGATTTATTTGTATGGTTTATATGTATTGTCATCTGCAAAACTATATTCAAACAAAGTTATGTAATAAAAACACTTGTGTACAAATAATACATTCAACATGTTTAAGAAACACTGTTAACTTTTTTTTGTTAATGTAATATTGTATCTTGAACTGGTTTCTTATTAATTAATGCTTGATCAAATTGAAAATGCTAGGTATTTCTTTCTTTTTCTTATTTTCTCTAAAATTTACTTGTACGCCTATAACATTTTTAAATGTTTATTTTTGTTTAAGTGTTATAACATGTAAAGACATCCTCATTTGTTTTTTTTTTCTGTGATATATTTAAAATTTATAGTTTTGTAACATGTTTTATGTAATGTTTAATGTAATATAGCATTGTCAATGCTACCAGTCACTTAATAGTACCGGTAGCCTATGATGAACCAATTTGTACATTTACAACTAAACAAATAAAAGAGCACTGTGGCGACAAAATCACACTGATTTAAATAAAAACCCGAACCACAAAACAAGGAATAAAAACAATAACTAAACAACTAAATTGTAAGTTATGTTTAATACGTTACCCTTATGTACATTTCGATGACATGGTCATCATCCTCGCTCGGGTTTTTATTTAAATCAGTGTGATTTACAACTATGTCTAAAAGTAGTATTGAATGTCTCCTTATTAAAAAAAAGAGTATAAGATTATTCTAAACAATTTGTGTATGTCAGCAAAAGGTTTTCATTAGGTACAACCATTGTATTTGGATAACCTAATTATTATTATTCATGATCTATGGTACAACTAATAATAAAATTTAATTGAAAGCTGAAAGACTTCTTAAGTTGCACATTGTTTTCATTGCCAATAAAACCAATTATAGAGTAGTTTGAAAATCCCTCAGCCTACATGTGCTAGGTATTAGATTTTAAAGTTCCCAAAAGCTAACCACTACTAACATTTATTCGCACCTAGCGGTGAGGGTTGCAGTTATGAAAAATAAAAAATGTTTAGTAATATTTAGAAAATTTACAAAAAACAGTCTGAACAGACTCAATATTGGGTTTATTACTATAATATTATTATAATATAATGATCCTTTTTTTATCAGTAATTTTTCTGTTTTTCAAAAAACATCTCCATTTCCACCCCTTTAGTCTGATTTTCCAATCAACGGACTTGAAAGAGTTTTTCCTTCTATATATTACATGTATCAGTCTGGTAGTAATTTGTGTAAATTGACGGAAGATATGTTCATAAATAGTTTTAACTATCATTAGATGAAATAATCAACTAGGTAGGCCTAAATATTTTTTTGAAGTCGCACGATGGTAATGTCTATACAATCACTCTCTTCAAAATATATTTAAAAAGAGAACACTACAATGTAACAGTAAAAAATATTTTATTCTTACCTCCCGAATTTTCGATCTCTGAATCGGTTGTGTATGTCCAATAACCTGATTCTACAAAAGAAAAACTAATTTTATCTGTCTTGTATAAGTAAAACACAGAAACTTTATAAATTCTAATTCACATTTTAGTAAAGGAAGTACTGTTATACTTTTTGTTTGGATTTTAAAATAGATATACCAGTGAAAAAAATTTAAAATAAATTATACTAGCCTACGTAACTTATAGGCCTAAATTAAATTAGCCTATTTTGAATTTTGCAGCTTTAAAACTGTGTACCCATTTGTTTCTAAAAATGGGGCGCCTAATTATCCAATCTGACAAAAATGCAATTTTATTGGTGAAGTGTAATAACAATGTAATTTCTGTTGCTTGAACATTCAAATTCATCCACCAACAGCTACATAACCTTCAATGGAGGTGTAGAGTAGGCCTGATACAAGGCGTATTAAAGAAGGTGTGTGCATCGAGGAGCGTGAACTCGTCCGGCCCGCGCAGCTACGTCACGTGCTACACACTGAACAAGCAGTTCCGAGCGCAATTGTAAGCTTTTGCTCAAACTGCGAATTAAATACTTTATGGTTGTCTAAAAATTATGTGTTTGGTATCGATGGAAAGGTAATAAAGTGAGCATTAAAATGATCTATGTCCATGGTCAAATATTTCTAAGCGTGTAATTTTGAAACAAGCCTAAATCTAATCTACGGGTTTGAATGACATAAAAACTACCCTAAGTGAGGAAGTTTTTTACTATTACTTTCGGGAGGCATTCAAAGACATAGAAATGTAGAGAATAAAATGTAGTAAATACTGACATAAATTTTTTTGATGAAAGTTGTAGCTGTCCTATATAATAAGATTGTAATCAAAACCATACACAGTTACTCGTTTCTTGCGACGATTGAATGTACGCTATCTAATTTGTTATTAGCTCTCATTTCTCTTCGTTATTTATTATTCACATTGTTGTGAACAGGTAAATTTTGTTTAGTGTATAAATATGAATGTTTAAAGAGTTGACAAATAATTTAAGTAGCTCTATAGGGTAAAACCTTTTACCATCAATAAGACGGTGATTTTTCCAGTTTATTGGTTTTGCTATGTTTACTATGCCTAATATTACCAGCACTAAATTTACTTTTCAAAAATTTAAATTATCTAAAATTGTGATTGTTTAGTTAGCCTACCCAAGGATAAATAATAAATAAAAATTAATATAAACTAATTATCAATGAAATAATTAAAAAAATAGTAGTCTAAGTAATAAATAAAAAGTCGTGGCGAATACAACATTGAGTTTTATTTCACTATTAACCCTAGATTACTTATGTCAAAATTTTGTCTCGGGATTACTTATGTATCGTAAATTTGACTACTAACAAATATTTATTTTTTTACTGTACTAAAATAATTTTGTAATTATTTTTTTTAAATTGTAATTGTATCCTAGCATATTTTAGGGCTATATATATTTTTTAAAGAGTTGTACTCAAATAAATAACACAATTTGTACAACCAATATTTTATTTTTGTTACTCTTTAAAATTATTTAATAACATACAACAGCATTTCAGTTACGGCTTAAATTCTGTCCACTTCGAACATAAACAAATTTTTATACCGTACTCTAAAAATATATGTTTTAACCGTCTAAGCTTCAGGCACTTTCTTACTGCTTGTACACTCGTCATTATCACTTAGATAGAATGTATCCTATTCAAGTAAAGTGTACACTATTATACATTTTATTGTTCAGGAAAGTATGGAGAACATTGCCGTGTAGACAATAGTAGTTTACGCAACGATTGTATTATGAAGGCCTTTAAGCCACGAGTGAGATGTAAGTTGGAACACGAGCGAAGCGAGTGTTCTAAATATCTCACGAGTGGCTTAAAGGCTGAATACAATCGTTGCGTACACTACTTTATCTACGACCAAAAATATACAGGGTGTAAAAAAATAAGAAGTGTGTAATAATTCTTCAATTTGATACCCTTTTAACAGGAGTGAAATTAACATTCCTTTTACTCATAACCATACTAAAAAAGGTGAAGTAAAGATATAGTGAGCTAATCGAAATTTGGGATATAAATAAATAACTCACAGTAGATGACACACTTGTATTATATTATTATATTATTGTATTATGTTTGCGGAATGCGTCAACTCACGTTTGAGGTTAGTTACAATAACACACTAACATCCGGAACGTATGGGTACAATCAGCTGATGTACGAATAGCGTTACTTTTATTACAACTCTACTTCCGTCAAATGACGAGCTCTCATTGGTCTAGAGCCTATTATGTAAAGTGACTCCTGTTAGGTAATGATATCATTACCTAATCGGGTTGGCTTTTGGTTTGTAATGTACCTCTTTCTGATGTTACTTGTAATAGCGTTATTGGTGTTTATTGTAATGGTCGTAGATAAAATATATAAACAAATTCTCTAACTATTTTTGCGTTTCAAAAGAAAAAAAAACAAATTGGTAAACCAAATTTTTAAAAGTAAGGGTTTTAGAAAAAAAATACACAATTTTTTAGTTATAAATCCAACATATACAAAAATAGGGGAAATCCCTGCGTGCTCCGCACGCCAACCTCGTTGGAAACTTCTAACACATAATCATTTTATGTTTTATTTATAATAATTGTTTAGGATTCATAATAACCCCAAAGCTAAGATGGTAAATAATGTTACATGTTCAAATAAAATTTTTCGTATATTTTATATCAGCAGTTATAATAAAGGTTAAAAGAACCAGCAAGGCTCAGGTCTATACTTCAATAAAAACCTAACCTAAAAGTTAAAAATACAAATAATTGCTTCAAAGTATGAAATCAACTGTTAATGGAAATATTGGAGCAAACAGTCATTTTATTCAATTGGTCGCTGTGGTAATGAATGTAAATACATGTGTTGGTTCATCATTCTAGGTCTAACCTAAGATTTTTTCCGACTAAATTTACAAATATTGAAATATAAAATGTTTTTATTAAAATGAATTAGTTATAGCCTATGTTAATCAGGGATAGCGTAGCTTTTTATTTCGTAGATCAACATTTCTTGGGAATCGATGAAACCTTACTCGTAAAAAGCTGTCTTTTTTGTTTGAGTTACCGCAGCCAAACACGGCACAAAAAGGCATTATAAATAATGGTTATTAATTAATTATAAGAAATGTTATTACAATAATACACTAGGTTGCCTATAATAATAACATAATTTGACGCCAAAAAATCTTGAAGGTCGTACAAGTTTCGGCGGTAAATATGGCAAAGGAGTCTAGACTGGAGCTCCGACTGTAGCACTCTACGTCACGGGTAGGCTGGAGTGGAGGGAGAAGCTGCGCATGCACACACCTTCTTTAATACGCCTTGGGCCTGATATACATGTAGCTATTCATATAGCATGTATATACATATAAACGAAGAAATAATTTGGTCAGCACAGTGCATTTCCTATGAATGTCTCAATGAACAATACTTAACTTTTGTGTTGCCTAACCCTAAGGAAGGCATGGTCCTTTTAGGCTTTACCAGGAATATGCTACGCAAACGTTCCTGGCAAAATACACTGCACTTAGGCAGGACCGTCTCCAAACGTCCAAACATTATTAATGGCATTCATCTAGAGGGAACAAGGTTGCTGAAGCTACCCTCTACCTAGCTCTTGGGTAAAGAAATAAAATGTATATTTATAATTATAGTCAAGTGATTTTATTTTAAGGCTAAACATCCCTGAAAAAGTTGTGTTTTTGGCCCGATAGATGGCAGCACCTCTGCGGCAAATTTGTACGAATAATTTCCGTAATTAATTATTATCCGATTTTTGTTTTGTAAGTTATTTTGTAAATGATATGAATAAAACATTCACGCTATTGTGATGTTTTTTTTTAAATTTATTTATAAAAAAGTTTTATACAGATTTTTTTTGCTGTAATATTTTGTTTAAATCGCAGGTAGTCATTTTGTAAATACAAATTTTAAAAGAATTTTGCCGTTTTCAGATATTAACTCGGTCAAATGGTCGTATCGGAATCGTTTTTTAAAGATATTATCATTATTTCTCTCACGCTCCGGTCCCCTCCTCCCGCCGCGTAGCGCACCCTCACCCCCCCCCCCCCCCCCGCACAGCCCAGCCAGCCGCTCTGCCTGGCCCTGCAACTGTAGCGTTCGTCAACTCACTCACTACTCGCATTCATACTCTGGCCGGACACACTTACTAGACTATAGTTTGTTAGAATTGGGAAGGACTCTGAGTGATTAACATCCCTTCCACCAACGCACGCACACTCGGCAGCATTGCCGCAACAGGCCCTACCTACCTCTAGCAGGTAGTTTAATGACTCACCCACTCAAGAGCATAATAAAAATGACAACTTTGTGATTTCAAAATTTTTTCTTTTCGTTTTAGTTTTTTTATGATCTACATAAAATTCGGAGCAAATTGAGACCAAATACGATATAATTACAATGATTTTGAAGTATATAAAACTAAACTCAGTCTAACCATGAATCCGAGGATAAATTAAATAGTACTGTAAAATGTTTGGTATAGTCCAAATAAAATATTTAAATTAATAAAGTGTAAAAAATGATAGGTTTCGTTATTAGTTGACTTAGATGAAACCTTGGTTACAAGGGAGTTAGAAACAATACAAACAAATATAATTCTATAAAAAAACATGTAATTCTATGTTTATACAAACATCTACATTTGTTGTTCATTTGTAGATCTAAATTGAAATTTGAATAAGAAAACAATTCATTAAATTTATAATACGTCATACAACAAAGAACAGTATTTACACGAACATGAGATTATAACAAATATTATAAGAACAGTATTTACACGAACATGAGATTATAACAAATATTATAAGAACAGTATTTACACGAACATGAGAGAATATAACAAATATTATAAGAACAGTATTTACACGAACATGAGAATTTAAAAATATTATAACAACAGTAATCTGCAACACTTGGAAACTTACTCTAAAGGAAAGCAATAGAGTTCTTCATCCGAGTCGTTATCAAAGTCACTTTCTTCCTCAGAATCGCCCGGGCACAAGTTGATGATAAAGTCCTGCACGCTTATGTCGTTGAGACCCTCGCTTGACCAATCAGCGTCTACGGATTTCTTAACGTGCTGGACGTACTTCTTCCACTGCTCTGGCGTGACGGTAGCAATGGCTTCCATAAAGATTCGTTGAACATCCATAAGTTTAAATGTTTTATTTCTCTCTCTAACGTATCCTTTTAGAAAACCCCAAACCATTTCTATGGGATTGTAATGGCAGTGATAAGGCGGAAGCCTAATTACAGTAAAGCCCATTTCAGCTGCCCTTACATCAATATCATATTTAGGTTGATTTGGCTTATGCAGCTTGACAATCTCGTACAGTTCCCACTTCCGCAAATCAACGTTGAACACTATGCCTTTTTCCTGTAGCCATTGTATCATCTTTGCTTTTGTAGAACTTGAAGTTGGGGCTTTGTCCTTAATTCTCGAGTGGTATGGGGCATTATCCATAACAATCACACGTCTGGAGGAATGGCTTTGACCAACACTTCAAAAAACCAAGACTCAAAAACCTCACTGTTCATCTCCTCGTGGTAGTCGCAGGTCTTTTTTGATTCAAACACAAGGGGGGGCTATTAATCCAACCTTGCTGCCCCCCTGCATGACAAATGATTAACCTTTTGCCCTTCCCTAGTGGTTTACTTAATGTTCCAATGACAATTTTAACAGCATGTAAATATGTGTAAATAGTTTAAAAATACAATACTTTAATGAATGAGTGCTATTTGTGTATTTATAGCCGTTTATTTGTTAAAGTTGATGAAAGCAAGTCGTGTTTGGACTCTTTGTTCTTGTTATTTTATGTAGATAACAATGGTAATAATTGTTTTAACTTATAAAATGAAATTTAAAAAAATATTTCTTAAAGTAAAATGCCCAGTAGGAACCCGAGCGGGGAAGGCCAGGTAGGCGACCCACCCGTGTCTGTGTGGTAGCAATGAATGAATTCATTGGTGGTAGTAAGGGTTCACTAATCACTCAGAGTCCTTCCCAATTCTTACAAACTATAGACTACTGATTACGACAGGTGTTTGTTATCTGTTAAAAAGTATTTTCTGTAAGTCGAAAAGAGACATCTAGGATAAATATAGAAAAATATACAGTAGTTCAAATTAAAGGATTTATGAAAGTAGGCCTATATACAGGTTCTTTGGCCATACATTATTCAATAACACCAGGGTATGAATAATATTACCCTATAACGTTAGTTATTTGTTTCAAATAAAACTTATATTTTAATACATGAAAACGAGAAATAAATAAAAAATGAATAGTGCAAAAATACCATTTATTTAAAGTAAGCCTGAGGTGTAAAAAATAAAAATAAAATATAATATAATTCAATATGTTGCATGTCAAGGTGAAAAGTTATACTTTAATAATATGTTTAACATTTTTAGCAAATTTTGATATTTGTAATTAGTTAAAGTTCTTTGTTCTGTGAGTATCAACAGCTATCCTCCGGAAATGTTTTTTCTGTGAACTTAGCAGCACTGCAATAAATATGAAACAGCTGATCTAGTGATTGAAGTTGCTACAGAAGATAGCTGAAAGACTTCTCTAACTATTAATGCCATAATTTAAGATAATATATTGTCTTTTCATTTGTAATTTGCCTTTAAACTTAAGTAATACGTGATGTGACAACCGTTACATTTTGTTTACAAAAGTTAGTATTACAAAATGAACAAACACCTTAGGAAAATACTTTTACTGTAAAAGTAAGAGGTTTTGTTTCCCTAAGGTTTTGGTATTATTATTTTAATTTTAATTTTATAATTTAATGAGTAATTTCATATTTGTAATTCCAGAATCAATCTTTTAACATATGTACTGGGCAATGAATGTTAGGTGTATCAAATGATTTTATTTATCTTTAAAGTTTTAATTCTATTACTATTACACCTCATAAATTTTTTTCTCACGATAAAATGATGAGTGACGTTGTAAAGTGTCAGCAGCATTTGCAAAAAGCCAGAGAGTGAGATAAAAAAAGAAGAGAAGAGAACAATACACTAAAAGAAGAACAACTTGAAAAGATCCAAAGCAGAGTAAAAAAATGTAGGGAGAAAAATAAGACGCGCAATTATCATCAATATCTCAGATTTCGCTGGGATATTAAATATCATATTCTGAGAGATGACAAATTTAAGAATATTTTATGCAAATTACAACAACCTACAGTAGCCCAAAGGACATTTTACAATTCTTTACGAGTTTCCACTAGCAGTTGATATTTTTGAAAAATGAATGAGTTCCAAATTGTTAATTCTAGAATTTGATTTAGCGATTATTTTGTTTTTATTTAAAGTTTTAGGCCTATTCTATTAATTCTTAATAGGGGCATATATAAGACTGATCTTTAGTAAGTCTAATTCATAATAGGCCCTAAGGCATGGTATAAAAAGTACTGAACTATATCCATGTATGTATTAAGTATATATATTTGTTAAATATAAGTTTTTTTATGAAATATAAGTTTTTATTTCTTATAGTGATCAAAGAAACCTCAATTATACTTATTGTTGTTATTTGACACCTTATTATTATATAATATATGTTAAAAATCTTAATTTTAGCAATAGCGTAACACCCGTTACATTTTAATGAACACCCGTTACACAAGATTAAATTTTATGTTTAAAAAAATTGAATGCCAATATCAATTTGAATTACATTACCATTACATACAATTATTGTGGAATAACTCATATTTTTTTCAAAATTTTACAGTTTTAAAATTCACAGAGTTTTAAGAACATTTACATGAAGTTCAACTTCACTAACCATTTTCAGTAACACCCATTACACTCCTTTTTTCTATATTTTAGGCTAACTAAGATATAGTTAGCCTTCGTTGAAAGCCGAAGTTGCTTTTTAGATTTTGTTGTTCCTCGGCGATCCATTGAGAAAACAAATGTTAAACGAAATAACGTTCTCAATAACAATAATTACAAGACGACGCAATAGTACAACAAATAAGAGTCGCGGGAGAGCACATGGATGGAAACGCGGGAAACCGTCATCCAACTGTATACAAGCAACATCTGAGACGCGTGGTGGGGGATAGGTGGCGCGAGTAAGTCACAGCGGCACTGCACCTGCTTCGTGTCACTCGCGTTTGTTCTCATTACTGTAAATGTATAAACAACGATACCGACTAAACCAGCCGGGCGATTTTTAAAATTAAAAGTGTAAAATTAATTAAAAACTATTGTCTTCAAAATAACTACCTGCGATTTGCATTTTTCGTTTTGTAACACAATTATTTTATTATTATTTTTTAAACCAGCAACTTAATTAAAATTTAGCTTCATTGGCGTGAATTCTAATCTTATTCCGTTCACAAATCAGTTTTGCAAATGAACATCGGACGGAAATTTCACCAATAAACACCAATACAAAATGGCTCCATTTTGGTGCTGCGCCGTGGTGGCAGAATTTGGAACTAATCCTGAGATGTTTAGCCTTAAGCCAACTAAAAGTCGGGTATTTCATAGAAGTGGTTTAGCACTAGAATCTATATATTAAAAGAATTTATGAAAACTTGTGGCAGTCAGTACGGCCATTCTATCCGGCCGATTTCCTTATTTTTTTTTTAAATTGCAGGTAATCATTCACAGATATGTCATCAAGCATTACAAATCATGTATCTTTCGCCTTACAAACGTTATAATCATATGCAAATTTCTGCTGTGTATTCCTTATGGGGTTTTTTTTTTGTTCTTTGTCCACTTTGCGTTCGTATACCGTCCATCCAATTACTTTGAAATTTTGCATAGTAACACAGGTTAACCCTGGGAAGGTTTTAGGCCATTTACCGAAGTCCTAGGACATTAGGGCTACGCCCCAGTGGCCCTCAAAGTTTCAATGTTAATCTTATGGAAGAAAGATTTCTATTGATTTTATCAGGGGCACAAAAACAGCTGTTCGTATAAAAAACTTAGCAACACATCGTGTTTGTTTACTTTCATTACCATAGCAACATTACTTAGAAAATTTGAAGAGTATTACCTTTTTGAGGTTACATTGACAAACTAAAAACAAACACAAACAAAAATCAACGAAAAATGCTAACTATATTTTAATTCAATTCAAACATTGGTTGTTACAAACCTATTACATATAAAACAGCTAATTTGGATCAAAAACTGAACATAATCATTCACAGATATGTCAAGCTTATATATTATCATCCGTTCAGCCGCTATTCACCCGAGAAGGAGCTCCGGTATACAATCCTTCAAATTTCCCATGTTAATCTTATGGAGATAATGTTTAATGAGTTTGAGTCAGCTGCCAAGTAAAACAGCTGATTTATGCTCGGTCACCTATGTACAAACGAGCCAAAGATTAACGAGATTCTTTATCGAATTTTCCGCCTGTGAGCGAAGCGAAGCAGCCATCTGAGGCCGAAGGCCGAGCCGGGGTTGGGACGCGGAGCGTCCAGGGGCAGAGCCCCTAGTATTTATTAAATGTAATTTAGTGAAATTTAAAAAGCTACAACACCAAAGATAAAACAAAACTACTAAATAAATGTTGTTATTTACATACAATTTTCAATTTAGATGGAGTTATGGTCAATAGAATCATAAATATCGAAATTGCATGCATTCATTCTGGAATAACAAACAACAGAAACTACAAGGTGAAACAGTGAAATTATGGAAGAAAGTCTATGCCTTTGTATCTACCATTTATTTTGTAGAGTATCCCTCTAAAGTCTAGTATTTTAATAACACGAGAGAATTTTTCAAGAGGGACACAAGTGAAATATTTTTGTGGACAAAACTAGCAAATATTTTATGGTTAACATTTCCCTAAATTGTAAAAATTTAAAAAGTTTTCCGGGGGAGGAAAAAATGTCCTAGATCCCTTTTATGCAGGGTTGGGAGGGGTAATAATTATTAAACATACCCCTCTAGGGTCTAGCTCCCCCTAGAAAATATTATAATGGTGTCTATGAGAGGAAATCCTTTCTTTCAGTGCATTAAGAGCAACCTCAATTAGATAATATTCTGATTCTCATAAAAACACCACAAAGACAGGTTAAACATAATATAATGTTGTTTGCTCCCTGTTAAAACTACTTTGTAAAGTTCCATTCTCAATTCATATTTTTATTTCGTAACTCCTAAAACATTATTCTTTTATGTTTTGTAAACAATTCATTGTACCTTGATATTTCTTTTTACTCAAATTGTTCAAAATTATATTTTTTAAACCATTTGGTTATTGAGAAAAAGTTGAACTTTGTTGACTGATAGTTGCAATATCAAATTCAAATGTAATATTATACTTATTAGCTTAAATTTAATCACAATAAAAAGCATATTATTTAATTTAAAAAAATATATTTCTTATAGTTATTAAAAACTAATAGGCCTACTCACCCTCCCATTACCCCATGTTAGTGGATTGCCTCATTTCTACTTTATGGCTTATTATTTTAGTGTTTTGTACTCATAATCCATATTGGGAATATGTCATGTCACAGTGATATTGGGACACTGGAAGACTGATGGATTGGAGTTTGAATGTTGCCATACCTCGTATTATAAAATCCAAATTTAATAGGTAATTAAAAATATTTGTAAGCATATGCGAGTTTTACAACATTCAGTTTTTATTTTTGTGTACCTATAGGAATGCACTAGCTGACCCGTACGGCGTTGCCCGTGGTGGTTGGTATTTTCAGTCTTTTTAACGTAATTGTATTCTTTTTAAGTGTTCAGTCATATAGATCTCAAATAATAAAAGCACTATTGTCATAATAATAAAAGATCTGAAATTATGATTTTGGTAACTTTGATCCCCCCAAACCCCTCTAAAATTTCGAATTTTTTTAAACCTTTTTTTAGCGAGCGCCTATGGCCCAAGAGGAAGCTACATACCAAATTTCATTCCAATCTGTTCGGTAATTTTGGAGAAATCGTGATTTAGTAATTTTTACCCCCCAACCCCCCCTAAAATTTCCAATTTTTTAAAACCCTTTTTTAGTGAACATCTATATCCCTAGACGAAACGACATACCAAATTTCATTCCAATCCGTTCGGTAGTTTTGAAGAAATCGTGATTTAATAACTTTGATCCTCCCAAAACCCCTCTAAAATTTCGAATTTTTTCAAACCCTTTCTTAATGAGCACCTACGGCCCAAGAGGAAGCGACATACCAAATTTCATTTCAATCCGTTTGGTAGTTTTTGAGATATCGTAATGAGTGAGTCAGTGGGTTTTCGCTTTTATATTATATAAATTTGATCCCCCCAAACCCCCCCCTAAAATTTCGAATTTTTCCAAACC
>JAGFPH010008358.1:26171-38670 GCA_018207615.1 Philaenus spumarius
AGAGGAAGCTACATACCAAATTTCATTCCAATCCGTTCGGTAGTTTTTGAGAAATCGTGATGAGTGAGTCAGTGAGTCAGTGAGTCAGTGAGTCAGTGAATCAGTGAGTCAGTGAGTCAGTGAGTCAGTGAGTCAGTGGGTTTTGGCTTTTATATATATAGAAATCTTGATTAAATCAGATCACAATATTTGAAATGGAAAATAAACAAACCAGCAATAGGATTTTCTACAACATCAAGCGTTCAAGGATTTTTCAAACATTGTTTATGACTTGTGGAAAAATCTACAGCAAAGGATTAATTAGCTTTTGATAAGTTTTGCTTCAACACTCGACAAAATTATTTGGCAGTCCAAGTTTTTAACTTCAGGCCAACGTGATCAACAAAACAAACCCATAAGTACCCACACAGCGCAAGCATATCTTATGTATATCCATATGGATATCCGTGATGGATATCTACGATATCCGGTGGATATCCGTATACATCCAATGTATATCCATTGGATGGAGTAATGTCCTCTAATATCCATGGTCGTGGATATGCATAGTGGATATCTACAGATATCCAGAGTAGATATGTAAGGACATCCGTAGCTTAGCTATTGGACATCCTATTGACGTAAAAAACTAAAAAGATATCCATGAGTTATCTAATGGATATCTGTAACATTCTATTGATCTGAGACATAATATAGATGCCCATCAGCTATCTAATGGACGTCCAATGGATATCTGTGACATTCCATTTATATAAAAAACTAAATAGATATCCATCAGCTATCTATTGCACATCCAATGGATATATTTGATAATTTACTGGCATGAAATAGATATCCATCAGCTATCTATTGCACATCCAATGGATATATTTGACAATTTACTGGCATGAAATAGATATCCATCAGCTATCTATTGCACATCCAATGGATATATTTGACAATTTACTGGCATGAAATAGATATCCATCAGCTATCTATTGCACATCCAATGGATATATTTGACAATTTACTGGCATGAAATAGATATCCATTAGTTATCTATTGCACATCCAATGGATATATTTGACAATTTGCTGGCATGAAATAGATATCCATCAGCTATCTATTGCACATCTAATGGATATATTTGATGGATATATTTGACAATTTATTGACATGAAATAGATATCCATCAGCTATCTAATCCACATTAAAAAAATGTCTTTGATTCCAGGAGAAAATGAAATATATATCTCTGGATATCAACCAGCTATTAAATGTACCTCAGTTAATTGTGTATAACATACACATATATTACCAAACATTTCATATTGACATGAAAATAAATTATATATATCTATATATTTTTTTTCATTATGTAAGCTTCCGTATTGGAAATGATAACAAATATTGTAATAGGTATAAATTACCTGTTTCACTGTCTAACCAATCCTTGATTATTTGTTGTGACTAATAATTTGTTGTCACGACAAATAATCAAGGATTGGATAGACAGTGTAACAGAGGTAATTTATACCTATTTCAATATTTGATATATCTATATATGTTATTTAATGCACATCACTCCTGTCATATTCACTGATTTTTTTAATATATATATATTAAATTTTAGCTTTATGATACAAATTAATGTGATTTATGCCAACAAAATGGTCTTGTGATTGCAATCAAAATTGTTACTGTTTTCGCAACATAGCAATTAGTAAGTGCAATACGTGTTATTTTCTTATGCATATCAAACTAATAGTTACAATTATTAGCCTACTATTGACTAAAGGTACAATCAACTCAATTTTAAAGGAAAACCAGCCAGTATTTTATGTTAAGCTACTGGTGAAATCATGGTCGGCAAGACTGAAATAAATTTGTAGAACTTTCAAAACATTGCGTGTGTGGTTTTTTCTTAAACTAATAATTATTTTTAATTTTAAACCTTATAAGGAACACCTTCTGGATTGTAAAAAAAGTGATGCTGAACAACGAAAAAACTATTCAAAGCTGTTTTGGGACGAAAAAAGAAAAATGGGTTGATTCATAGTACATCTTATAATTATCTTTTGTAAAACTACTTATTTCGTGTTGGATGCAAATTATTTAAACGAAATTACAGTTCAAAGTTATAAATTTAATCTGAATATTACCCAACTGCGAATCCTCCTCCTCTTCCAACAGTACCATCTCCTCTTCTTCTGGTTCTGCAGACTGTGATGGGAAACAGCAGCATAGCGCTACAAACATAAACACGATAACTTATTATTTGAAATAACCTATTTCGATAAACTAAATCTGTAGATGAGTTTTGATTTAATTTAACATGTAACTTCAAGGAAAATAAAAAATACTGTTGTAGTAATTACCGTATTTTAAATGATGTTCAGTACTCGTAGTTATTAGTATATATTGCTAACCTATAAGTCAATACTTACATATATTCTGATTAACAGTAGAAAACTAAATATTAAAACAATAAACGAAGTTATATCATTCTATTACTTGAGGTTACAATTTCTGGAATATTTTGCTAAAACTAACTGTGTACTAACAATAACATAAGGCCAAACAAACTCATTATTTATACAGGGTGTATCAGAAAGAAACGGAAAGAATTGCAGGACGTGTTCTACTGGTGAAAATAATGAAAAAACTTCCTATAAACATAGGTCCGAAAACGCTTCGTTTTCCAGATATCCGCCATTTTGTTTTTTGTACAAAATAATTCATAACTGGAGAACGGTTTGACTGATTGAGTTCAAACATGGTATGAAGTTTAACCTGACAATGATATAACTCAAGAAAAATAAACGATTAAATCCAATCATGCGTTTCAAAATGGCGGCTGTTTGAAAATTACAAACCTAAATTACTCTAAAACCGTACATTTTAACGAAAAATGTCGACACCTTTTTTGTAGCCCTTTTGATTCCCTATCGGATGGTGTAACTGTCAAAAAAATCGGTTGAAGGATAACAGTTAATTATGTGTACTAATTGGTTTGTTCAACTCGGCATCCTATACAAACACAGTAAATACTACAATATTGTATGGACATTTGTTGTCATTACCTTTTAACTTAGCTATTATCCTTCATCCGATTGTTTTGACAGTTACACCATCCGATAGGGAATCAAAAGGGCTACAAAAAAGGTGTCTTGACATTTTTCGTTAAAATGTACGGTTTTAGAGTAATTTAGGTTTGTAATATTCAAACAGCCGCCATTTTGAAACGCATGATTGGATTTAATCGTTTATTTTTCTTGAGGTATATCATTGTCAGGGTTAACTTCATACCAAGTTTGAACTCAATCAGTCAAACCGTTCTCTAGATATGAATTATTTTGTACAAAAAACAAAATGGCAGATATCTGGAAAACGAAGCGTTTTCGGACCTATGTTTATAGGAACGTTTTTTCATTATTTTCACCAGTAGAACACGTCCTGCAATTCTTTCCGTTTCTTCCTGATACACCCTGTATATGGAAACATTTGTACGGTACCCTAACTGTATAACTAAAAGTTTAGTTTTAAGATTCAATAATAAAAGTGACAAAACAGATCGATAGGTATCTAATTACGAATGAACAAAATAACACACATTTAGTGAGTAGGCCTAATTCATTAAATCCGTATACAAATTATTCACAGTTATTGTAAAGCCTAGGCCTACAAGTAATTACTGTTAGATCAGTTTAAAAATCTGCATCTTTATACTTTCAATGTAATACTAGTAGTTATTTTCTTCCCTACACTAACGAATAAAGTAAACAAGCTCGGATAAAATAAAATTATACACAATTATCTTACAACAAATATATGTTCTTATACTCAGTATTCACAACCATCTCAAACCCCACTTATAGACATCAGTCAGCTTTTAACATTATTATTCGAAATTATTTATTATCTTTCACTTAACTTTATTGTGTTAAATATAGCTAATGCTAATTATAAAACACAATATTGTGAACAAATTTGGTCTAGATAGAACACAATTTTAATTTTAATGGTACTGTAAAACTTTTGAAGGTACTTTTAAAGTACCTAGGCTACTCAGTTGGATTCCAGGCACAATACATAATTGTTTACCACATGGGTCCTGTTGCTGTTTTGATATTACATAAATGCAGTAAAAAAAGTAATTTAAACAGATCACTAACAGTATTATTTTACTTTCTCACTATACTATAGAGAAAGTATAGTGATCGCAAAAAAATCGATGTTGAGATTTTTGTGGAAATATCCGTTTTGGGACCCCCTGAGTCAAAAAAAGTGGTTTTTACAAAATGTCTGTCTGTATGTCTGTATGTCTGTATGTATGTCTGTATGTCTGTATGTATGTATGTATGTCTGTATGTATACAAAGCTAGAGAGAAAACAATTCGATCAATTTCAACCAAATTTGTACAAGACATGTCCAGTACGCCTGTATAGATGCAGGAAAAAGGGTTTTGAACAATTTTGAAAAACAACCCCCTTTTTGGCCAAAAAACCCCAAAAAAATCAGTTATTATTTTTTTATAAAAAAACGGCTCTAACGATTTTGATAAAATTTGGCTTATTTGTAGCCTTTAATGTGCCCTACCATATACAAAAACCCGCATCTTTCTAAAAATTCTCATTTAGCTAATAATAATAATAACTGATTTTTGGGGGTTTTTTGGCCATAAAGGGGGTTGTTTTTCAAATTTTTCAAAACATTTTTACGTGCATCTATAAAGACCTAATTGAGTGTTTGGTGCAAATTTGTTCGAAATCGATAGAATAGTTTTCTCTCTAGCTAATAATAATATTTATTAGTTAATCGCCTACTTTAATAAAAGTATACAAAGCTAGGGAGAAAAATATTCGATCGATTTCAACCAAATTTGCACCAGACATGTCCAGTAGGCCTGCATAGATGCACGAAAAAAGGTTTTGAAAATTTTTGAAAAACAACCCCCTTTTTGGCCAAAAAACCCCCCAAAAATCAGTTATTATTTTTTTATAAAAAACGGCTCTAACGATTTTGATAAAATTTGGCTTATTTGTAGCCTTTAATGTGCCAGACCATATACAAAAACCCGCATCTTTCTAAAAATTCTCGTTTAGCTAATAATAATAATAATAATAACTGATTTTTGGGGGTTTTTTGGCCATAAAGCGGGCTGTTTTTCAAAATTTGTCAAAACCTTTTTACGTGCATCTATAAAGAACTAATTGACGTGTTTGGTGCAAATTTTTTCGAAATCGATAGAATAGTTTTCCCTCTAGATAATAATAATAATATTTATTAGTTAATCTCCAACTTTAATAAAAAAAAAAAAACTCTCCTAGCCCACCCTACAAGTCACAGTGAATCTGTTTAGTAATTTAAATGTGTTTGTGAGAAAGTATGTGCCAGTTCCTGGTACCGTTTATTTTATTAAGTGTTAAAAGTTACCCATCAAGGAAACGGATAAATTCATGTATGAAATTTTGCTTTCATAAAACCAAACAGTTCAGGAAAGTAGACAAAATAGCAAACATAAAAAAACACATTACTAAAATTTTCTTTTATCACCATATTAAATAATCATAATTTTCACTCGTGCTTGTTGAAAGCGGACATAAAATGCGCCTGTGTAAGAAAATTTTTACAAGATAGAGTCGCAAATAATATCAATGAAGGTGAAATGAAAGATGAGGTTATGTAAGAAGAAAGGTTAGTGAATCAAGAATATAACCACTTATTAGGAATCGTATTGAGAAAAATATTTGAGTTTATTGGTTGGATAGCAAAATATTACATTTTTAATATTGTGAGCAAGAAGGATGATTATTGTTATATTGTTCATTATAATGAAACAAATAAATACTTGTTAACTATTTGAATTAATGTGAACAAAACTGTGACAGTCAACATCAGAGATAATAATACCAAGAGTGGTCAATATCATAAAAACATGAACTAACATATGCTAAATAAAATCTGATTCAAAATATAATAAACTGATTAGTAATGTTTATACAGGGTGAGTTTTAAATGTCCCCCCCCCCTAATTTTTTCCGCATTTCTTAAGATAACGACTCCCAACCACCGCCGAACATCATTGATAAGTTTATACTTTCTTTTGATCAGGTTCACATTTTTGGCCGCCATCTTGGATCCGCCATATTGGAATAAACTTTTATTTTTTTAATGTAAAGGTAAGGTTGTGACCCATCATTTCAAACTATTTTTTTTCCGTAGAACACGATGCTGCAGTCGGTTTTTAATTATCTGCTTTCGTTCTCGAGATATTAACAATTTTGTAAAAAATTGAAATTTTCAAAAATCCCTTGTTTTATTCAATTTTATAAAAAATATCGACCCTTTATCATCAGATATCACAGTTTGGCAGTAGCTTATAGATTTTTATTAAGTTATAAATTTGTACTGCCATCTTCAGTAAATTTGTTTGATTTCAGTGTATTAACAACTTTTCTCTGCGAAACTGAAGATGGCAGTAAACATTTATAACTTAATAAAAATCTATAAGCTACTACCAAACTGTGATATCTGATGATAAAGGGTCGATATTTAAAAAAAAAATTAATAAAACAAGGGATTTTTGAAAATTTCAATTTTTTACAAAATTGTTAATATCTCGAGAACGAAAGCAGATAATTAAAAACCGATTGCGCCATCGTGTTCTACGGAAAAAAATAGTTTGAAATGATGGGTCACAACCTTACCTTTACATTTAAAAAATAAAAGTTCATTCCAATATGGCGGATCCAAGATGGCTGCCAAAAATGTGAAGCTCATCAAAAGAAAGTAAAAACTAATCAATGATGTTCGGCGGTGGTTGGGAGTCGATATCTTAAGAAATGCGGAAAAAATAGGGGGGGGGCATTTAAAACTCACCCGGTATAACAAAAAATAGTATTCATTTACTCACTTGTACAAGTAACACAAGATTTACTGATCAGAACAGTTTAAAAAAAAATCACTCTTCTATAGGTGGAATAAAAAGCATGCCAATTAACAACAAATCATGTATTAGTAATTAAAAGCAGCAATATTCCATAATCATTCAACAAGTTAATGATTAATCCTAGCCACAGAGGATTTGAGAAACGGAAAAAATCAGATGAACTGACAAAAGGGAGCTGAAATCTCTTCATAGATCCAGTGCAGCAAAGACAAGTTCAAAAAGTTCAGAGTCCCTTAACTAACTGCTGGAAGAAGTGTCTGTAGGAAAACTGTTGCCAAGGTAATGATACAAAATTCAATAACTAGGAAAGAAAGAAAGAATATTTTATTTCTAACACCACAAACATAAACATGTAGGCCTAGGCCTAACAAAGACTACTGAATATAACTAACAAATCACTTGCTTAACAATTTGGCCAAAGATTTTTGTTTGTTTATACTTTTAGGCCAGCAGAATAGAAGTAGATTGTCTAAAATGCACACATTTATGAAAAACTGAAAGCTACAACCATTGATTTAAATACAAACACAAATTAACCTATTAAAATAAGTAGGATAAGATGATCCTTTTGAGTTATTTTAAGTAGTTTTGCGGTTTGGCCTCAAAATGTGTTGAAAAATAGCTTTAAAAGTGTTGTGAATGAGGATACCAACTATTGGATAGAAAAACTAAATAAATAAATCATATTTTGAATATCAGAACCATTCTTATGTTGTATTCAATTACCAATGTTTTCTATTCGTTAAACATTGTTACACCTGATTTCTAGTTAACTTTTTTTTAAACTATCCCGAAAGTATGAAAATAACTTAAGTTGTGTAGATTAATTATTCTTCCTTTTTCATCCAAGTAGGCCTACAGTTTAAGGCTTAGTGAATAGTTCAAATATTGATAAAAGCAAAACTAATATGTTAATGTGACAGTTTTAATATAATTACAAACATTAACTTAAACACTCACAGCTTGCTAATTTCCCAACAAAACGGTTTAGTACGCTCATATCAACTTTTCAGTCAAAGTTTGAAATGAAAATGATTTAAAATTTCCATAACAACGCAAATATACCTTTTAATTGTTGCAAATCCTGAACTCAAATAATTTCTGTACTGTATGATTATTATTTATTTTTGTCAGTTATTAAATTATCGTACTATGATTTAAAAGAAATGGCAGTAATAATCCTGACAAGACAAATCTGGTAATCTAGTCGGACTAACAACAATACTAATAAAAAGATTATTTTATAAATTATGCTAACTTACCTGAGGTTACATAATAAATATTATTTTACAGAAGTTTTAGCCCAGTCAAATGTTACAAAAAAAATGCGTGAACTTATATTAAATGGAGTACTAATGATTTTTGGAGAGGTATTTCGGACCATTACTAGGGCTACAAATCCAGATTTGCAACCCTCAGAAACCTGTGCTTGCTGAATGGTGGTCGAAAAACTGCGATTTTTCAAACATTTTTCGGATTTTGTAAAATATCTTCTAAACTATGAGTTTTGTGGAAAAATGTCTTCTTAGCTTTTTAAAAGTATATTTAATTTGCTACAAAATGAGATCAAAATCTTGTTTTAAGTTATATATTTACCGAAATACAGCTTTTCAAATATTGACCTTTTTTCTAAAAGTGAAAATTTTAAGTTTTCTTCATGTTTTGAGTTGGATACCGGCAAAATGACAGATCTTACAGAAAGTCATGGGTATGGAAGTTATAGGGAATGCAATAAGCTTTAAATTGAGCTAAGACTGGTCCTTACAACTCAGATAGCCTCGTCGGAAATGACAAAAAACAAAATGATTAAAAAAATGTTTTTTTTATTTGAAAGTTGAGTGACATCATTTACCTCACCATCACCTTAATTAATGTTTTTTTTTTCATAACATGTTGGCGGAAAATGTTGTATGAACAAGTTGGAAAAGTTTACAGTGGTTTTTATAGTCATTGAAGAACTTTTGAAAAGGGTCAGCTCAGACGAAAGGAACTGGTAGGGAGGGAAAGACAACTCCCCCCCCCCCCAAGATCAGCAGATGTTTTTATTTATTTTGTTAACCCTCTCATTCCAATCGAACCCAAGAGAAGTCTTTGTCATACAACAGTTTAATTGTTGAAACCATCGTGAAAGTACGTAATGATTTATTTTATAATAAGTGAGTTTATTTTATAATAACTGAAAAGTCTATTTTATAATGAGTGATTGTCTTTGTTGTACGATAGTTGAGTGGTTGAAACTGCCGTGAAAGTAAGTAAAAGTTTATTTTATAATAAGTGAGCGTTTAATAAGTGATTTTATTTTATAATAATAATAAGTGAGAAGTTTATTTCATAAAAGATTCACTTTTATAAGTGAGTGTATCTTCAAAAATGCAAGTGCAAGAATTACCCCGAGATAGACGAAATACTTTTTTTCCAGTAACATCGCATTCTACGAGGGCATACTTCCTAAAAGAAGCTGAACGCAGAGGTGATGATTGTCGAAAGGAGATTATTGAGTGACTGAGTCAAGAAAGTGAGGATTTGGTGACTGCTGATGCCAGGTACCACAGCCAATGTCATACAAATTTGTTCCACCGTTGAAGAACAACCGCGCAGAAAAGTGACGTCCAAAAGTAGAATCTGTACAAAGTGCTTTAAAAATAATCGACTTATACTTGGAGGAAAACAGTGAAGAATGCCAATTCTCAATAAATCAGCTGTTGGCACAAATTTTAGGTGAACACTTTCGAATCATCAAACAGCATCTCATTGATCTTTTAAGAAGGATATTGTGATTATATCGGGGGATGGTTGGTCACCAATCGTTTGTTTTACATACATAGGACATAAAATCCTTCATGAAAAAAGGTATGTTGAGAAAAAAGTGTGCTAAGGAGGAGCGGTTGAGAGTTGTGAAGGCTGCAGCAGAGATCATCTTAGAAGACATCCGCTCTCCAGTAATTATCCTCCACCTGATGGTTTCTTTGACAATGTTGAATCTGTAGTTCCTGAGTCAGTAATCCTTTTTTTAAACTGTAGTCCTCAAACCTAAGCTTAGGTTTTCTTGCTTTTTTAATTGGGCTTACTCCAATCACAATGGAAGTTGAACCAGCACCTCAAACCTTTCTACAGCTGATCTCGTGTAAGTGCAAGATGGGCTGCAGCTGCCGTGAAGCTGGGCTGAAATGCTCAGTTTTGTGCACTTTTTGCAGGGGGATATCCTACCGCAATCTGCATACATCCCAGGATGACATTTCTTCAAGTGAGGATGAAGACATCTCCCCACCTTTGACTTCATAGTCTTTTACTTCATGACTTTACGTTTAAATTGTAAATATATTTTTATGAAATATTCTGCTTAAATATTTTTTCTGACAAAATCCCGTCTCCCATAGACTGTAATTTTGGTTATATATAGGGATACATAATTTATAAACTTAGTAATAGGTTATGTCACCAACATATGGAAAAAAAAACATTAATTAAGGTGTTGGTGGAGGGAACGAAATTACTCAACTTCAACTAAAAAAAAGAATTTTTTCATGTTTTTGATTTTTGTAATTTCTGATTTCTGACGAGACCATATATGAGCTATAAGGTCCGGCTTTAGCTCAAATTAAAGGTTATTGAATACCCTATAACTTCCATACCTTTGACTTTTCTGCAGGATGTGTCATTATGCTGGTATCCATCTCGAAACATAAAAAAAACTTAAAATTTTTACTTTTAGGAAAAAAAGGTCAATATTTGAAAAGCTGTATCTCTGTAAATATATAACTTACAAAAACTATTTTGAACTCATTTTGTAGCAAATTTAATATACTTTTAAAAAGCTAAGAACAAATTTTTCCATCAAACGAATAGTTTAGGAGATATTTTACAAAAACCGAAAAAAGTTTGAAAACATAACAGTTTTTCGACCGCCATTCTGCGAGCTCAGGTTTTTGAGGGTTGCAAATCTGGATTTTTAGTCCCAGTAATGGTCCAAAATACCTCTCGAAAAATCATTAATGCTCCATTTAATGTAAGTTCCGATGTAACATTTGACTCGGCTATTTATAAAACATGTTACACCAATTCCTGTAAATTTTGTGCAGCCATATTGTTCTGTTACATATTCTGTCTCTATGTACATCAAGTGTTTACACAACAATTTATTAAAATGGTGAACACGGAGCTGTTAGCTAGTACTTTTTTCTTTTTAACGTCCTGCTGTTTTGCACATATAGGCTTACGAAGGCGGGACCTACCGTTGTACGTGGAATCCGAACCACAGCCAATGATGTCTGTTAAGAAACCATTTAGAAAATTATTCGGGGTCAATGGGAATTGAACCCGGAACTATTCCATTGATTGTTGCCATGACGATTGATAAAGTTTTCACGCCTTAACAACCACGGCCATCGTGGCTTTATTAGCTAGTACTAGTTATTTGATAATATTTTTTTTATTGAAAAAAAAAATAAGTGAAGACAAATACTAACTTGTAAGACAGTTATTTATAGAAAGAAAACTTATTATTTGGTGGTTGAAAAACTATGAAATATTTACCTCATGGTCCATGCGAATTTAGTTGAATTTAAAATCTTTAACTGGCACCTATAAATTTTTGTGTTCTGAATCAGAATACAAGTTTTTTGCAAAGCAGTCACCCTGCTGAAAGACTCTTGATCATCTTTTACTAATCTCTTCATACCAAAATTAGGCCTAAATATGTTTAGGCAAACCACTTTGAAGTCATTTGTTTGTCAGTTTCATTTCCAAATATCTTGTTTTTTAATTTAAATTTTCCATGTAAACCGGGTTTTAAGGTTATACATTTATTGTTAACACTTTGAGATAGCCAGTCCAGCTGGGCGGGACCTACTCACAGACAATTACAGTAGGAATATTTTTCTAATCAGTCTTCCTCATTACTCTGGATGGCAGCACTGCTGGCTCTTGAACTCTTGCTGCCAGCTTGGTGTGCAACCAGTTCTGAATTGTTTTTAACAGCGCCTGCTGTTGAAACATAGGGTATTTAAACTTAAAGAGGCATCAACATTTTTTTTACAAAAATCTGTTTATTAAAACAAACTTAAATACGAGTTGTTGACTTTAATTTTACAAGAGGGTACAAGTTGATTATATATATATGAATTTTAGAGACACCCCAAAACGTGTTCTGGGGACCATGACCGGTGCTCATTTCCTACTCCCGACCTTGGGTCTCACCATAAGGGCCACTGCAGTGCTCATTTTTCCTATGGAAATTCGCTAATAAATACCTCTAGATATCAGGTACTTTGTACCTGGATGCCAGGAAATACCTGCACCTGCTGTACTATCTCTAATCGCAATCAAGAGGAATATTATCGAGGTTCGACTGTGTAAATCAAACCTTTTCAAAATTATTGTGTTTGTAATGTACAATGTACAATGTACAATGGTGTAGGTAATACAGATAATACAACTACATACTCAGCTTTGTATATGTAGCATTGGTGAGACGTTGTGAAGAATGTTATTCAATTCAAATATATTTTCTGAACTATTGATTATGTTTTGGCCTTGTATTTATACAATTACTAGCTGACCCGGCAATG
>JAGFPH010008358.1:38770-51179 GCA_018207615.1 Philaenus spumarius
GCGTGCGAAGCACTCAATGCATTTTGTATTGAAAATACTCCCAACGCGGGGGTTGGCGTGCGAAACACGCATTGCACTGTATATTGAAAATTCTCCCGGTTGGGGGTTTGGCGTGCGAAGCACGCAATGTACTGTGTATTGAAAAAACTCCTAATACGAGAGTTGGCGTGCGAAGCACGCAATGCATTGTGTATTGAAAATTTCTCCAACACGGGGGTTGGCGTGCGAAGCACGCATTGCACTGTATATTGAAAATTCTTCCAGTAGGGGGTTTGGCGTGCGAAGCACGCAATGCATTGTGTATTGAAAATTCTCCCAATACAGATGTTGTCCCAAGTCGCATTGTCGTAATAAAGAAACTATTACTTGTACTGCCAGTACTGCGTTTTCTCTTTGTACAACTTTTTAAAAACTGCTCTGTATAGTTCAAAGTTCACTGTTTGACTACGAGGTAAAATTAAAAATGTGCTGATCCATTTAAATTGAAACAAAAAAACTACGAACCAACTCTTGACAGAAAATCAAGACGGTTATGTTTTATTGACCATGGAGGCCCTTTTTGGAACCCACTGTAATTACTGAACTTTTGTCTCAACTTTCTTAATCTTTGAAGTTAGGGAAAATGTGATTACGTCAGAAATTGTTAACTTTATTGTACAAATAAATTAGATATTGTTTGTGATTTCAATGGTTACGGAGTGCAAGGTAAAGAAGTTGAAGTTAAAAAAAAAATTTCATGTTTTTTATTTTTGAAAATAGTTTATACAGGGTGAGTCACTACTGAGTACATTAATTTTAACAGTTGATTCTACTTATTAAAAGGAACAAAAACATGTATGAGCCCTTGTCTGATCTTAACCGTTTAGCTGTCATGGCGGATTTTGTGATTTTTTCAAATTACACGAACTATTGTACTATTAGTTAGACGATAAAAACCACACTAATGTAGTTATGACATGGAAAGTAATGCCACTTGAAAGAGCATTAAATTTCCTATAAATGAAACATATTACCCAAATAATAACTCCTTATACAAAGTTTTTATTAAATAACTTTGACAGCTTCTGAACTCCTACGTGATGAACTGAACTTGAAGGCGACTGTGAGGGAATTCAGAAAAAGACGAATGTGTATCAGGGTAAACGGCGGACATTTTGAAAATCTTCTCAAATGATGAAATCGGTTGAGAGCCGTGATACCATGTTATTCTTGTGTGTGTGAACTGTAACTAAAGATTTCGTTTAGTTTCTATTAATTTTAATAAAAACAAATCCAGTAAAAAAATGTTGTATTTATTTTTCGTATCAAAAACTAGCCCGTCTCAACTTAAGTTGAGGCAAGGAGGGTGGGTAATTAGGGTCGGCCTCAACCGTCATAAAACCGACCCTTATTAATGCCGCCTGAGTGAACCTGTAGGACACTCTAGTATAAAATTGCAATTCAGTATGTCTTAAGTCAAAATGAAAAAACGATATCATATTTCGTTTCATGATATTTTCCAGATAATTTTGATACCAAATTTGACTACATTTGGCCAACTTTGAGCTGTACTAGCATTATAAACTTTCTTAGTTGAATCAACATTACTAATACGGTTTACAACAATAAAGCCACACAAATGTACTAGAGTAGTTCATATGTAAATCTATACTAATATTATAAGGAGGTATAGTTTTTTTTTTTTATGTATTGGGTAATCTCTGGTATTACTGAACCGTTTGAAAAAATAGTTTTACTAATAAAAAGCTACACTCTCCCTGAGGAACATAGGCTATAATTCATTTCGATAAAAACCTTTTTTTATTTCAATATTTGTAAATTTAGTCGGGAAAATTCTTAGGTTAGGCCTAGAATAATAAACCAACATATACATTTACATTTATTACCATAGCAACCAATTGAATAAAAAAAACCAGATAATATAGCTGTTTGCTCCAATTAACAGTTGATTTCAAAATTTGAAGCAATTATTGTTGTATTTCTAGCTTTTAGGTTAGGATTTTAAAGTGTAGACCTGAGCCTAGCCGGTTCTTTTAACAATTATTATAACTGCTGTTATCAAATATAAGAAATATTTTGATTTGAATATTTATCATTATTTACCATCTTAGTTTTGAGGTTATTATTAATCCTACACCTTTATTATAAATAAAACATAACATATGTTTTTAGAAGATTCCATTGAAAAATTAAATAAATAATCATTATTTGACAAAAAATTCGATACTGTATCGTTATTTATCATAATACAAACAATTGTGTGTTTGTTCCATGTTAATCGGCCGACTTAAAGTGTTGTAACTGTTTTTTTCAATACAAGATATTACAAAATAAAATTTTTATTATTAATGATAAAGCGGTATTAATTATATTGCATTAATTAACCCAGAGATTACCCAATACATAAAAAAAAAAACAAACAAAAAACAAACTTTACCTCTTTATAATATTAGTATAGATTTAAATATGAACCTCTCTAGTACATTTGTGTGGCTTTATGTTGTAAACCGTATTAGTAATGTTGATTCAACTAAGAAAGTTTATAATGCTAGTACAGCTCAAAGTTGGCCAAATGTAATCAAATTTGGTATCAAAATTATCTGGAAAATATCATGAAACGAAATATGATAACGTTTTTTCATTTTGACTTAAGACATACTGAATTGCAATTTTATACTAGAGTGTCCTACAGGTTCACTCAGGCGGCATTAATAAGGGTCGGTTTTATGACGGTTGAGGCCGACCCTAATTACCCACCCTACTTGCCTCAACTTAAGTTGAGACGGGCTATAATTATAACGTTTTTTTTCCAATCAGCTGATTTAGTCAACAGATTCAGCTGGTAAAGAAATTACAGATATAGTAATTAGTTTGGTGTTTAGTACCAATACGATAAATCCTAATGCTGTACCTAAACAATACGTTTATGAATTTTCAACATTTTTCTATGTATGACCCCTTAATATTTATACATCATTTTAAAGATAAATAAATAAGGAGGTTTTTTTTATGTAATTGAACTTAAGAATACAAAAAAAAACTGATTTAATTGAGCCTTAAAGTTTAAAGGAAAAAGTCTGTAACGATATTTTTTATCTTTAAAGTTATTTAAATAAACGGTACCAGGAACTGGCACATACTTTCTCACAAATACATTTAAATTACTAAACAGATTCACTGTGACTTGTAGGGTGGGGTAGGAGAGTTTTTTTTATTAAAGTTGGAGATTAACTAATAAATATTATTATTATTATTATCTAGAGAGAAAACTATTCGATCGATTTCGAAAAAATTTTTACCAAACACGTCAATTAGGTCTTCATAGATGGACGTAAAATGGTTTTGAAATTTTTTTTAAACAACCCGCTTTATGGCCAAAAAACCCCCAAAAACAGTTATTATTATTATTATTATTAGCTAAACGAGAATTTTTAGAAAAATGCGGGTTTCTGTATATGGTAGGGCACATTAAAGGCTACAAATAAGCCAAATTTTATCAAAATCGTTAGAGCCGTTTTTTAATAAAAAAATAATAACTGATTTTTTGGGGGTTTATACAGGCGTACTGGACATGTCTGGTGCAAATTTGGTTGAAATCGATCGAATAGTTTTCTCTCTAGCTTTGTATACTTTTATTAAAGTAGGCTATTAACTAATAAATATTATTATTATTAGCTAGAGAGAAAACTAATCGATCGATTTCGAACAAATTTGCACCAAACACGTCAATTAGGTCTTTATAGATGCACGTAAAAAGGTTTTGAAAAATTTTGAAAAACAACCCCCTTTATGGCCAACAAAACCCCAAAAACAGTTATTATTATTATTATTATTAGCTAAACGAGAATTTTTAGAAAAATGCGGGTTTCTGTATATGGTAGGGCACATTAAAGGCTACAAATAAGCAAAATTTTATCAAAATCGTTAGAGCCGTTTTTTTATAAAAAAATAATAACTGATTTTTTGGGGGTTTTTTGGCCAAAAAGGGGGTTATTTTTAAAAATTGTTCAAAACCCTTTTTCGTGCATCTATGCAGGCGTACTGGACATGTCTGGTGCAAATTTGGTTGAAATCGATCGAATAGTTTTCTCTCTAGCTTTGTCTACATACAGACATACAGACATACAGACATACACACATACATACAGACATACAGACAGACATTTTGTAAAAACCACTTTTTTGGACTCAGGGGGTCCCAAAACGGATATTTCCACAAAAATCTCAACATCGATTTTTTTTGCGATCACTATACTTTCTCTATACTATAGTATAGTGAGAAAGTAAAAATGTTGTATAAGGAGTTATTATTTGGGTACTGTTTAATTTATAGAAAATGTAATGCTCTTTCAAATGGTATTACTTTCCATGTCATAACTACATTAGTGTGGTTTTTATCGTCAAACTAATAGTACCAAGTCGTGTAATTTGAAGAAATCATAAAATACGCCATGACAGCTAAACGGTTAAGGTGATACTTCTATACATTTTTTTGTTCCTTTTGATAAGTAGAATCAACTGTTGAAATTAATGTAGTCAGTAGTGACTCACCCTGTATATACATAAATATCTAAAAAGTATGCAAAACTTCCCAACCCTTTAGACCAGGGTAACTAGTCAAATCCCTTCAGTTTGGAAGCGAGCCAACCACAGTTTGCTTTTCTTCCGCCCTCCTTCCCTCAAACCAAAGATGTGAAAAGCTACCTGGTCTCTAGCCGAGATTCGAACCAGGTATTTTCTGATCAGGAAGATACCACACTATCCACTCAGCTAAGGCTTGACTTAAAAAAAAAAACTGTTAAATAAACAACACTTTAGTTATTTCACTATCTCTACGAGTATTACATGTACAAATAAATATACCTTCATCAGCACCATCTAGGAGTGGTTATAGCAAGTTTGCTCGGTTGATCTTAAGTTTGAATCTGTATAGTATGTATACACCAGGGGTTTACTATTAACAATTAATGAGATATAAATAATGCTATTATATTGCCTATCTTGCCTCCTCCCCTATCGCTGTTGTATTCTATACTGCAATACAATCCAATATTTTAACCGGACATGAGGTTTTTGTTATTTTGAATATTACGTATTTACATGCTGTGTTTTTCTATAGTTTGATAAAGTTAATAACCATACAAGAAAACTTATCACATTATACAGGGTGATTCAGTAAAGCGTAGCGGGCTATGCAGATTCAGATTCTACATGCAAAAATAAGTCGAAAATGTAAAACAACATTTTTTCGATTTCGGCTTAGTTTAGCCGTAATCCGCCATTTTGTTTTTTTACAAAAACTCACTGTAACTCTGGAAATAGAATGATAAGATATCGACTTCAATTTTGGAATAAGCATTTTATATGTTACGATTAACCAGTGTACCAAACACAAAGAATTTATTTTTATAATTTTCAAAATGGCGGCCGTTACACATTTTTAACGTGGAATATCTTGAAAACCGTTAACTTTACAAAAAATGTACAAGAAACAAAATATTTTCCTTCTTTAACGTCGGACAAAATGCTTTTTTTGTAGTTTCAGTAGGTCAAAGGATAACCGAGTTATCGACAAAAAACATAATTTCTTGGTAATTGTCTACAACCAAAATTAGCCTAAAACCACAATATTTTAAAATTGAACAATTTGTGTAGTTATTTTTCTAGCGAGCTATCAGATTCTACATGCAAAAGTAAGTCGAAAATGTAGTATAACACTTTTTCGATTTCGGCTTAGTTTAGCCGTAATTCGCTTGTAGACAATTACCAAGAAATTATGTTTTTTGTCGATAACTCGGTTATCCTTTGAGCTACTGAAACTACAAAAAAATAATTTTGTCTGTCGTTAAAAAAGGAAAATATTTTGTTTCTTGTAAATTTTTTGTAAAGTTAACGGTTTTCACGATATTCCACGTAAACAATTTGTAACGGCCGCCATTTTGAAAATTATATAAATAAATTCTTTGTGTTTGGAACACTGGTTAATCGTAACATATAAAATGCTTTTTCCAAATTTAAAGTCGATATCTTATCTATTTCCAGAGTTACAGGGAGTTTTTGTAAAAAAACAAAATGGCGGCTTACGGCTTAACTAAGCCGAAATCGAAAAAATGTTATTCTACATTTTCGACTTATTTTTGCATGTAGAATCTGAATCTGCATAGGCCACTACGCTTTACTGAATCACCCTTTATAAATAAGAGTAGAAACAGGAATTTGTCAAAACTTTGAGTGCTTCTCCCATAGAGTTAACAATTTCTGACTCAACCCTTTGCACCCTGGTAAGATTTTTAATGTAAGCCCTCTGGGATCGGATGGCCAGTAGTGCTGGCCACAGCCATTTCTTTGTCAAGCACGAACAGTTGGTGCAAGTTACGTTCCTCTCAGATCGGATGGCCAGCAGTACTGGACAAGTTAAAATCCCTCGAACGCCCGGATGGTCAGCAGGACTGGCCACACAAAATGATCTGCAGTAATTTATTTTCAGTAGTTTTATTTTGTCTGGATTGTGCTGAAACCTAACGTCCAAATCTTAAACTAATTAATTCCCGCTGTTTCTCCGGTCTGTGTTGTATCAAAACGTAGCAAAATTCGTCACATTATAACCTTACCAGCAGTTTAGTTTTACGTTGCGGTAGTTTAGGCTAGTCTTTTTAAACTTTGAAGTAATTTAAGAGAAGTTACTCCTTAAGGGTCGACTCTAGTAAAACAGAAAGCAACCTGCGACTCCAGCGTAGCGGCGGTAGGTTACGCGGACATTGCTCATCCTAAATCCATTTAAAACCCGAAATTGTTCAAATAGCGTTTTTTTAAAAATACCAAACTCTTGGGGACAAAATTCTTCATCCGAATGGCTTGATAATTTTTCGCTATAATTAATAGTTACAACGTAAAAAAATATTTAAAATCACCCTATAGCGGCGGTAGGTTACACGGACATTGCTCAGCCTAAATCCATTTAAAACCCTCAATTGTTCAAATAGCGTTTAAAAAAAATACCAAACTCTTGGGGACGAAATTCTTCATGCGAATAGCTCGGTAGTTTTTCGCTATAATTAATAGTGACAACATAAAAAAATAGTAAAAATCAATGTTTTAAATTGTTAATAAATAGTAAACAAAATGTTTTTCTTAGTTTTGAAAAAGCCGTTTGCATGCCTATTGACCATAGCTTTAAAATGACATATCGTTTATAACTATCCGATAAAAAATAAAGGAAAAATTTGGATTCTAATTTAACATTGGTGTTATGGAGTGTCAGCCAACATGGCCGACGTCTAGAGCCGACCCTTAACAGTGCAAAACATACAAATTTACAGTATTTTGTCCATACATATAAACTCATTTAAAAAAAGAAAACAGATTGAAGAGGAGGCTACTTAAGAGGCAGAAAGAAGATAAACAAGATGAGAACTACTCACCAGGACAGTTTTAAGTCATTGTAAGTAAAGTTCAACTTAAATGCCTGATTTCCGTAACTTTGTTTTTCAATACTTTGGTACAATTATCTTCTAAACCAGCAATCCAAAATACCTGATTTTTTTTCTGATCATTGGTTGCTATAGGCCTAGTATCAACAAAGTCTACTAGGATTTTAAAAATATATCAAAAAATATTTTTTTAAATACAAAATTGTTTTGTTACATGTTAGTTTTTATTTATTATATTTTTTTTTTTTTTGAAACTGGTACATTTTTTGTGGAATATAAGCAACAATATATGTTGCAGATTTCAGGACAATAGGTCAAGTAGTTTTAAAGTGATTGGTATCCTACTAACTGGTGAATTCCCCATTTAAATAGCAGCGAGCTGGAAAAGTGTATCTAACCCCCCCTTAGGTGATTTTTTGTTACACAAAGTACTTGATTTTGTTTTATTTTAAATTACCTTAAAATGTTTTTAGATAAGTTGTATACAATGGACCCAATGGTTTATTTTAATCATTAAAATATACTAGTAGTTCTGTGAACAGTAGACCTCGCTCTTTGAAATAACAAATAAATGTGGTTTTGAGCTTAGGTTAAAAATAGTGTGCCAGTAAGGATGTAAGCACAAGGTTTAGCCAGTGAAACATTACGTACAATTCCCGCGATTCCGGGATTTCTAGTTCTCGTTTTTATTTCTTTTCTTGAGCTTTAACTGCTCAAGAGACATTGTGTTTTATTTAGGTTAATAATGCGTAAGATAGCTAAACATATCGCGTTATAGAGAGACAACATACAATTAAATATTTACATACTTAAATAACTCAAACTTAACAATGTATCATAAGTTAACTTAAGTTCCATATCATATTCCAATATTAGAAATAATGAAAACAAACGATGTTAAAACGTCGTGATAGTGATCTCAACCCATGTATCAACACTTCCCACCGTGTCCAACGGTCATTTTTTGTACGTCCTTTATCACCGCGGGGTTTCATTTGTTTCATCTCATTTTGTAATTCAAGTAAAGCTAAGTCAAATACTTTTATGAAATTTACAATGATAATTTACAGGTATACAGTTCAATTCTTTGATTTATCCTCAACACTTTCTTATAGACTAATAATTAATAGGCCTATGCCATTTTTGGGCAAATGATATATTCCTAAATTGCTATTCAAAACAGGCCTAGTTTTGTTAGCAGCCTTGTATAGGAACATAAAAACTGGTGTTTTCAAAATAAGAAATTTGAAATTGATAAATTTTTTTATACAATTCTATTTAGAACTAAATTGCGAAACTTTTTTACATTTATGAAAAAAATTACAATAATGTTTACTACTTTTTATGTAGGCCTAAAGTTAATCGTTTTCCTTTCGTTACTGAACGTGATTGTTTCTTGAGCTAATAACTTTCTTAATTTTACTTCAATAATTTTTTTTACTGGCATATATGAATTCTGTAAACCTTTATCTACAAAAAAGCTATGGAACACTTTTGAATTGGTTTAGAATAAACGTATAAAAACATGGTTGAAATACAAAAACTTGGACGATTTTTAACAAATTCCAAGTTTACGGCCATTTTGTGAGTTTACCGTTAGAGATACGGAAAAAAATCAAGAATACAATTTTGTTTAAAATTTAATTTGCTATTAGCAAAATGTCATTAGTTTTTAAATTCGATTTACGGTAAGCCATAAATTGGCTTTGGAAAAAAGCTTACACTGAGAGAAACGGTCCGGCCGCCATTTTTATTTTATTTAAGGGGTTAAAAATGAAAAATGGAAAAAACCGTATTCATACATGGCTTGCCCTAGGAATAAGGAACATTCATGCAAAAAATCATCAAAATCGGTCAAGGCCTTTGGCCGTAATCGTGAGACAAACACACAGACATATAGACACAGACACACAGACACACAGACGAAATGCCGAACGGTCGAGTTAAAACGGAGACCTCGCTTACGCTCGGTCAATTATAACTATATATTTACAGCTAAATCAAAAACTCACCAATAACAATATAATATATCCATTTTTTTTATATGGCAAAGTAAAAGTTACTAAAAGCCCATGATTTCGTTAAACAAAAAATAAATACCCACTAACAACATTTCAGATTGTAGTGAAAAATAATTCAGAGCTGTTGACGCCCCAAGGTCAAGATAGCGGCAGAGCTGACAACAGTATCGTAAGCGACCAGTCAGTCTGGCCATCCGAGCTGTGAGGATGTTTAATTCGATAAATATTCAGAGCTGACTGAGAATAGCGTATGGCCAGCAGTACTGGTCATCCGAGGGCAAAGGGTTAAGCCCATTTGTCCAAACTTCAAAGAAGTGTAAACCCAACTCCCATCTCCTGTGTTGATCCTTTGAATGAATACTTCATCATCGTTGGTTCGTTCAAGCAGTTGTTCCTCTTTGGACATCAAACGAGGAACAAACTTTGCTGCAACTCGATGATGTCCACGACATGATCCAGTCTAGATTCCGATTTCTTAATGTGGTTGACATTGTGGTCCAAGTTCCATACTTTTGAATTGAGTAAACCATCTTCGACACTACGAAGGAAATAAACGGTGCCAGGAAGTGGCACATACTTTCTCTCAAGCATATTTAAATTAATAAACAGATTCACTGTGACTTGTAGGGTGGGGTAGGAGAGGTGATTTTTATTAAAGTAGGAGATTAACTAATAAATATTATTATTATTATCTAGAGGGAAAACTATTCGATCGACTTCGAACGAATTTGCACCAAACACGTAAATTAGGCCTGTATAGATGCACGAAAAAATGTTTTCAAATTTTTTGGAAAACAACACCCTATATGACCAAAAAAACTCCCAAAAATCTGTTATTATTATTAGCCAAACGAAAATTTTTGGAAAGATGCGGTTTTTTGCATATGGTAGGGTACATTCAAGGCTACAAATAAGCCAAATTTTATCAATTTTATCAAAATCGTTATAACCGTTTTTTTTATAAAAAAAATAATAACTGATTTTTTTAGGGTTTTTTTTTGCCAAAAGGAGTTTTTTTTTTAAATTTCAAAACCGTTTTTTGTGCATCTATGTAGGCCTAATTGACATGTTTGGTGCAAATTTGTTTGAAATCGATCAAATAGTTTTTCGCTCTAGCTTTGTATACATACAGACAGACATTTTGTAAAAACCACTTTTTTTTACTCAGGAGGTCCCAAAATGGATATTTCCACAAAAATCTCAACATCGATTTTTCTTCTTTTTTTTTTGCAATCACTATACTTTCTCTATACTTTAGTACAGTGAGAAAGTAAAAGATGTAGCCACGGTGGTCGTGGTTATTAAGGCGTCAATGCTTTATCAATCGTCACGGCAACCATCAATGGAAAGTTCCGGGTTCAATTCCCATTGACCCCGAATAATTTTCTAAATGGTTTCTTAACAGACATCATTGGCTGTGGTTCGGATTCCACGTAAAACTGTAGGTCCCGTCTTCATTAGCCTTAAGTGCAAAACAGCAGGACGTTTTAAAAAAAAAAAAAAAAAAAAAGTAAAAGAGTAGGCTACCACTTTTGTAACCTTACGTCAAAAGTTATGTACGTTTTTCCACAGTTTTATGCAAATTTTTCGTTGAACACTGAAACAGCAATAACTCAGAGTCTGAGGCTGCCAAATGCACCTGATAAAATAGCTTTAATACTAACATAGGCCAGTCGGTAGAGGTAAATTTAGACCAAATTTCAGTAATTTGTAATACGGCTGAATTTTTTTTATAAGTACATTAAAATATGTAGATTAAAATTAAAAAAATTTACCAGTCTATCGATTTCCCAAAGTCGAAAAAAATCGATTATCATTTTTTTTTTCGATTATCCTTAATATTTTGAGCTGGGATGAAGATAGAGAAAAATAAAAAACACCACCGTGTAGGGGAGGTATTTTTCAACAAAAAAGGTCATATGTATTTATTTCCTCCGAGCAATGGTTTGTCTGGAAAAAATTCGATAATGCAGGTATGTATTTTGCAACAGGGGAAATCACTAAAAGGGGACATCTTATTCATATATGAAAGGTTTTCTCATTCTAAATTGGCCGAATTTTAATATATCGAATTGAAACTTGACATAGGAGTTAAAATATATATTTTAAACATTTATGTTGAGTCTCAGCTTGTTATCTTGAGAATTACCCCATCTAGAGCCACTTGACGTATTAATGGGTTTCTCGATTTTAGGAGTACCGGACCCACCAATTCATTTTAAACAGCTCCAGTTTAGAAAATTTTCAAAATATCAACCTGAAAGTTTTTTTTACAAGTTAAATATATAGATTCAAACAAGATCAAGGAGTATAAACCTTTTTTATTATTTACTTTTCAAAGCACAAGTAACTTAAAAAAGTATAATTTTAGACCTTTTTAGAGTTTTCATCAAAACGCTTGAGTTAATCGGCTGCAGATTAGTCAATTTTTTAAATATAGTTTTTAAAATAAGTATAGCAAAAATCAATTGTGTTTTTAACTTCTGTACCAATTTTTAAATCGATATGTTCAAAAATGTCGAAAATAGAGTCGTTGAATCCAAAGCTGTTGTAGTTAAAACGAGATAGGTAAAACAGAAGACCATTTTCAAGCGCCTCGTTTTTAAAAATAACATGAAAAAAATCTTTCATACTTTCTAAGAATACTGGTGTACTCAACTTGTAAAACAAATTTGACGTTGATATTCCAAAAATTGACGAAACTGGAATAGATTGAAATTAGTTCGTGAGTCCGGTACTCCTAAAATCGATAATCGAAATCGACTCCTAGATCGGGTCATTTTCAAGATAAAAAGCTGAGACTAAGCATAAATGTTTAAAAAATATATTTTAACTCCTATGTCAAGTTTCAATTCGATATATTAAAATTCGGCCAATTTAGAATGAGCCAACGCTTCATATATGAATAAGATGTCCCCTTTTAGTGATTTCCCCTGCTGCAAAATACATACCTGCATT
>JAGFPH010008359.1:3460-16522 GCA_018207615.1 Philaenus spumarius
TTGCGTAAGCAAACAAACGATAAGAACGGTACACAAACTTTGCCCCCATAGGGTCTGGGTGATCTAATTCAAATATATCTAGATTTAACTAGTTTAGCCGGGCGGGAATTACGAAAGATCTTCTATGCTGCGCTCGTCGAACTGTCAAAGTAATAAAATTTGGGGGGGTCGAAAATTAACCCGTTACAAGCTGAAACTGACTGTAACCTTAAATTGTTAAACATAAATATAATATAAGTTTTATCAGCCCATCCTTTGTCACAGCATTATGAGCTACTTTAATTTATCTTAAATCTAAAGTGTTTTGTCAGTGTTCTTATCCTATTTTGTAAATTCTCTCTTTTAGTTACTTGCATGTGTGTAAGGTATTGTTAGTTTTGTTCAAGAGAGTGGCAATAATGGTGATGACATAGACGTTTTAAATAACAAAATGGTGACAGCATATCTATTCAACTATAAAAATCAATATAGTTTTATTTATGGAATATTGGATAGAGTCAGGTCACAATTATTATAATATGACCGCACCATTTTCACCATATGATACGAAGTTCAATCTTTTATTAAATCTATTAAAATACAAATGTTAACTATAGCTTTTCGCTTTTGCATGTATGGAAGGGCTCACTGTACATAGGCTACTGGATAAAATACAGTACTAGAACCATACTCAGAATAAAATTAATAGCCAATTACAACAGCTCGTAAATTGATATGTCGTTAAATGCGTAGTAACAAGATAATGCACTTCAAATTAGTTTTGAATTTGTACCAATAATAAAGTCTAGTCGTTTAAAAAACTGGAAGAACATTAAAAATATCATTACAAATCTATTAAGAGGTATTATCTAAGTTTGCTTTTTTGTGGCAGTGTTTGTGGTAATCGTTGGCATTGCAGAACCTATTTAAAAAATATAATTTTCATTGTAGTTACTAAACAAACACATCTTACGAGCGATTATGAAGGCCTAAGTTTTTTTATAGAAACGAATACATATATTAAAGGGAGTATATACACATCTGACGAGCTAGGATCGCAGTTTAACGAAGTAGAACCATTTCAACATGTAATTAACATATAGTAAAGGAAACATACAATTACAGGGATTCTTAACAACATTTTTTCAATGATTCCACGGAACGATCCCGGTGCTATCAATATGGTAATCTACTATAAACAATAACTTATGTATAGAAACTGCAACATATCAAATATAATATATCCTTCACAGACCAAGTCAGCTGTTCATAATATAGTCACATTAACATTTATTCTTTTCCAAAGCTACTAAATAAATTAAATGTGTACTTAAACTACATTCAGATTTGTTATTTTTAGTATATAATATTGTATTATTACATTTTAAACAGTAAAACTATATTTCTTGAAATTCTAAATTATTTACACCGTACACATTATTCCAAATATTTTCAGTAATTTTGTATATTTCTTTAAACTTAGACACAATTAGACAAAGTTTAGATCGTTATAATATTGGTATTTATTTTAGAAGACTTTATTAAAATTATTATTAGATTTTAACTATAGGTTTTAGAGATAAATGTTTTTGTAAAAGATAGTACAATAGTAGAGGCAACACCGTGTTTACGCAACTCTTGATAGAAGGTAAATTATTCTGCGTTTCACACTGGACTTGATTATTTAATGCAATCAGGTTGGTGGCACTTTGTAAAAACCGGATGAATTTTCTTTAATTCCCGTTTATAAGAGAGAAAATCAGTTAATTATAATTTCATTAATATCAATCAAATATAATGGCGGTAATTGAAACGTAGTCTCACAAATGATGGAAATGCATTAATTAATCAAGAAGTGTGGTATCAATATTGTTATCACCGAGCTGTAAACTCCAATTAATTATAGAAGAAAGCAAAGATAATTTTCAACTGGAGTATTTAATGCACGAGCACCACTTCAAAACTTTACAAAATTAAGGCAAATACAAGGCTGAAGTGTTAAGAAATGTATAGCTTTTAATTTACATATTCCATTATTTAATCAGTTTCATAATAATTAAAATATAATTCAGATTGAACAATAAAACATAAAAATGTTGTGCATTATAGCTAGATGCGACAACACAATTTTATGTAAGGACTAACTATAGGTACAAATATCAATTATCCGTTAAATATTTTATACTAAATCTTAAAATACAAAAATATTAAAAAAATTAAGAATTTTTTTATACGAGATGTTTAAAAAAAATCACAAATAAATAAATAAAATAAACAATATGGTGGAATCTCCAGCCACAATTCTTGGACCTAAGAAAAAACCAAACATTTTATTGAATTAAACCGAAGGCCTGTTTCAGTATGAAAACAGAGTGATCTCGGAATGCTGACAGTTAAAATTTATTTCATGGTGCATGTCTTCATTATTAGCGAATTTCCTTAGGAAAAATGAGCTATTGCAGTGTCCGTTATGGTAAGACCCAAGGTCGGGAGTAGAAAATGAGCACCGACTATGGTCCCCAGAACACGTTTTGGGGTGTAATTAAAAATTATTTATATGTAGTATATAAATGTATATATGTGTTCGCACTCTATAGTGGTCGCATTTTAAGCTCAATTTGGTTCAAATTTGGTACGGTACACATGTTGGTTGTCTACGTAGCCCGGACGAGTTCGTTGGCCAACAAAAATCCAACAATCGGAAACACGTTTTTTAACCGGAAGTAACTATATTTTGAGATTTGTCCTACGAGAATGAATTTGTTTTTGAGTTTTTTTTTTTATATAAATGTAGGATGTTATTCTGTATATTTTGTTTTTTTACGCGACCTTATAGCTCGCTTGTTTCCCTCAAAATCGATCAAAACCCGGTCAAACCCGGATCAAAATCGATACCATAGAAGTACCCGGTTTAAAGCCATGTGGTGCTTCTACAGTGGGGTTGGCATGTGAAGCACGCATTCTTTTGTGTGTTGAAGATACTCTCAATAAGGGGGTTGGCGTACGAATTACGCAATGTTTTGTGGGTTGAAGATATTCCTAATATTCGGAATGGCGTACGAAGCATGCAATGCATTGTGTATTGAAGATACTCCCAATATGCGGGGAATGACGTGCGAACCATTTTGCAGCTATTCAGCGCCGTCATGGATAGACATATTTCAAAAATTGTTGGTTGAAACCCTAAAACATAGTCCTATAAACTAAATTTTGGAAATTCGCTCAACTCACGTCAGCGGTTCAGCTGCGTGGTCGAATTATTCTAGTTTATAACTGATCCTCCGTATTAACACATTCTTCTCGCTTTTCTCACACAATTGTATATGGAATAATTTAACATCTCCTTTACTTTAGGGTGTACGTTTATAAACACTGGAATAGTTGTTAATATTACACACACACCCTCACTAACATACACACACACACAAACAAACCAACACAATAAAAACCTGCACATGGTTTAGCTTTTTAATTAGTAAGAAGAACCCTTTGTACAGTGTATAAGTTATTCCTCCAAAACGTGCAAGTAAACATTTTATACTTACGGTCAATATAAAGTTTTAAAATTAGGTATACGAATATAAATTAAAAGCTAGGACAAAGCTGCAAATAAATTTTAATTTTCACAAAATTTTCTAAGATGGAGGAGTAAAAATAAAATTTACGAAATCGATTTGGAAGCAATTTATTAGGTATTGCACTTTGTAATAAACATTTTTTGTTTCTTGAAATTTTTTCTAAAAACTCTTCCTTTTCGAGATATTAGCAACTTTATGTATATTTATTTCAACACGTTTAGGGCCGCCATTTTGTTTTGGGTGGTCCGATATTTATTTCCTTTATGTCATTTTCCTAGTCTTAAATAAACCTTTAAAATGAGGTATCACATTACCATACTTCCCGTTTAAAAATTTTGAGTTGCCCCCAAAATCACCCATTTTAAGGGGACACTCAAAATTTCCGATTGCTTCAAAAGATAGTTTGGGTTAAGTTAGTATCGTTCCCCAAAGGATATTTGTTTGTTTTAACAAAACACAAAAGTTAAGGGGGGGGGGAGTGACTTTATAACCACCCTGTATATAGTTCTTTGGTTAGGTAACTGCTTGCTATTGGTATAGACTTTCTGGAAAATAACATCTAATCAAAGACATTTATTTTCTGGAACAAACAAATTACTCGTCTTGCAGAACTTTTTATAGTGTACATTATTTTTCTTTTGATTTGAAAATAATTGTACTATTTGAAACGTTGTCTTGCCTAGTTCTACTTTTGGGTTTACTAAACTCTCGTACGTGCGCAAAGCTAGTGAAGCATATGTCTGACACGGATTGACAAACTTGATTAAACCATAAAGATATTATTAACACTGCTACTGTGGTACAGTAACGGGGCAAATTGAACGCACACAAGAGGTAATTTTAAATAAAAATTACAATTTTATAACAAAGACTTTCCTCGTAAAAAAATGAGTTTAATTTAATATGTATGGCAAACAAAGCACATGCAAAAGCAAATTTTAATTTAACAAACTAACGTAAAGTATAAACCTGAGGAAAAAAGCATAAGTTGTGTTAAACAATCATATACTTCGTTATTTACTTTGTAGCATGTTTGTATTCAGATGAAACATTATTTAACTATGTAAAGATATTGTAAGTTGAACTAATATTGACAACATGGTTTATTAACTGAATATAAGTAAAAATAAACGTTTTAGTGAATTTTAGATCCTATAATTCTGATATGGTAATATTATTTTTATCAAGTTTCTTGTATTTTAATCTCTATGGTATTTTTGTAACTGGCAACACAGAAATGCAGACCTTATACATTGCCCTTCCAGGCATTCAAATAGTTTCAAAATAAGACTTAACACATCCTAAGGACTGTAGATAGTTAAACAGTTTCCGTATACATGATAACGAGCCATATGTCCATTATGATATTTCTAGCACGCCACAGCCAATAGTGTACGTCTTATAATAATTTACGGATTGCTTATACTGTTTCTGTAAGAACATTATTATGTAGGCCTACGTACGATATTACTGACTTGTTTAAAAAAATATTTTTAGTATCAACATTTCCTCTGTCTAATGTTAAAATGTGTCTCTGACGTTTTAGTCAGTTGTTTTTATCACTTGTTCAATGAAAATGATTATTAATAATAATAATATTACCTTGTTAGGTCCATCACGTGACTTCTTGTCGTGTATTTATTACGACATGTTTCGGAGCTGAAACTCCATTTTCAAGTTCTAATCACTCCGAAGAGATCGTCGCACATTAAATTAAATAAAACATATACACACATACACACGCACACATCACACCAACACATAAACACAATATCGCGCTTGTCATAACATTAGGTGTGCCTATCATTTTCGGTTGAATAAAATTATTATAGTACAAAAATGAAGATAGGCGTTTGCTCTTGCGGCTGTTCTTAAAGATGTTTTTGCTTACTATTTTGACTTATTTTTTTATATTTTTACCTTTTTGCTTCTTTCTTGTGACTTCGTCTGCGTTTCTTATATATGACGCGTTTCAAAAACTATGTTTCATCATCAGATTAATAAATTAACAGTTCAAATCACAAAAACAACGACATGCAACTCACGACACATAACACATATAAATTGTCCGATAGACGTCTACTAAGGCGGGCGGTAGAACGACAACTCATAAGAAGAGGTATTCCGTCGCAAGGTAAACATATTATTATCAATAGTGACTTCGATACTCACACAATGTATTTTTTTATTTTTTTTTGTTTAGCTATCCTCTTAATAATTATGGATTTTACAAAATTAAAAAATGTATTGATCAAGTAGGAGTGCGTGTACTCTTTGACATTGTTTCTCTCCAACAGTTTAGGAGAGTAAAACAATGGTTTTCTTTTAAAAAAACAGATGTAAGCATTTTAATAATAGCTTGGTATTAACTATTTTCAATATTTTGTAAAACATGATAAATATTCTAAATTATTTTCATACACCGTATTAAATTTTAGAAGACAATTATTGACACGTAGACGATTTATGTAGATAAAACCTAAAACGATTTATTTTCTATAATTCTCTCATCTATTTTCTGAAGTTATGGAAAAGTGTTTTAAACACCACTGTATATTGTTAAAATATATCCTAAAATCTTCCCAAATCCTATCAGTGGCGTTGAAGTTGTAAACTATTGGAGGGATGTTGTGTTTTATATACAGAATGATGCTACTTTGCCTGTGTATACGACCAATCCAATATACAACCGCTGTTGCAGCATTTAGTTTTCTATTTGCACAACCCAACCGTACTCTTTGTGAGATACAACTTTGGTTATTTGTGTATTTATAAACTGTTGTTGCCAGACTAAACTTGGCATATAAAAACAGGATCGAGTTTAAAAGGAAATGGAATTCGTATGCGATGTCATTCAGTATCCGCGGGATTTACTAACTTTGGGATAATAGATTGTCTTTAGTTTAGTTGAATGTTTCTTTTCATCCTTATATTACAGTATTATGTTTCATAAAAACCTTGTCTTTCCTTTTTTATTACAAAATATTTTAGCCATTTTTTGTATAGGTATCCAGTATTTTAATTTCAGAAATAATTTATGGCTAACTATGGTGTGCTAGAAAATAACTATAATTTGGATATAATGCAGAATTTCGAAAAAAAACTTTAACAGGGGAAAAACTCGAACAGAACTCAGATGAAAATTACTTTACAATTACAACAGCTTGTAAGTTGATATCATTAAATTCGCAGTGAAAAGATAAGGCATTGCAAAGGAGTTTTGAAGTTGTAATAATAATAACGTTTAGTCATTTAAAAAACAGGAAAAAACACAAAAAATACAATAATTACAAATCTATCAAGAGGTATTATCCAAGTTTGCTCTTTTTGTGGCAGAGTTTGTGGTAATATTTGTGATTGCAGAACCTATTTAAAAATATAATTTTCATTTTAGTTACTAAACAAACGAGCGATTATGTAAGTTTTTTGTTGACGTTGCTATAGAAACGAATACATATTAAAGGGAGTAAATACACAGCTGACGAGCTAGGATCGCAGTTTAACCAGCGACCAAGGAACACTATAGACTGACAAAGCCCATGAAACGCATTACGATAGTTGAAGCTGACCACGCTCACTCATAGATGAAGACACCGGATTCTCTGTCAGCGACGAACACATTTTAATTCGCCGCGTTTCATTAACACCGTTTGAACACACACTTAGTTTTGAGATAAAATCTGAAAATTTGAAAATATTGCTTGAAACACTATGATCGTGCTGACGGTATCACACAAAAATTTAAAAAAAATTATTTTATGTAGCGAGAAAAAATATAAAACAAATAAAGCCAACGTTGTATTTAGATATATGACATTTAGCGAGAAAGTTTTGTATTTTTTGGCCAGGTGATTTGTCAAAACGTAAAAGTTTTTGGAAATCAGCCAAAAAAACAAAATTATTCTTTACATTTCTTTGTAAAATGCTTAGTTTAGCCTGTAGGCTGTGGTATAGTGACGAGTTGGTTTGATTATTTTGTGAACCGGCGCGCTGACAACACCATCGCTAATCTACTGTATCTACAAGTCTTGTCATTCATTTGTAGTGCTATAGTTTGTTCTATCACTATATTGTACCATACATTCATGGTCCGAGTAATTATAATCTAATAAAAAATGTAATATATTAAACTTGTATAATAAGAACAATAACATAATTAAACTGAATGAGTTATACGGTTTTGAAAGACAACACTTTATTCAAAATTATAACTATAAAACAATCCTTGCCCTAGAATAAGAAATAAAACCACACTAACCATATTAAATTGCAATGTTGCTAACTTTACTCACACAAATATTCGCTAAATAGACGAAATTGCGAATTTAGAAGAAATCAAAGAAAATTAAAAATATATTTTTAATCAAACTAATAATTACTAGTCATACTAATTATTTACTGAAATACTATAAAAACTAGTCTGCAAACATATAAAAACATTTTTCCTTAATTTGTTCACTGACTTAAAAAATCCAACATCTGCAACTTAAATAACAACGTTGCTAACTGTACTTACAATAACGCTGACGCTCGGAAGTAGCGGAGTCAGACGTTTTCTTCCCCACCACTCATAGGTGAATCAGCTTCAAGCCTTGCACGACATTGCCAGTCTATAGTTTCCTTGGTCGCTGAGTTTAACGAAATAACACCATTGGCAATGTAAAAATTGGCTTTTATATTCAAATGTTTGTTATAACCTATAACCTAAAGGTCAACCATATGCAATGATAATAGAAATTTAATTTTCCCTTAATCATTACAAATGGCTGATAATTAAATCATCTTAGTTCTACCAAAAGGCATAAGATTGAAAATCTATCTGAGATCAAAACATTTGATAAAACCTTTTAAGCACTGAACCTAAATCATGTGCATGTCTTGTATGTGAATGTTGAATAGTAAATTATTCCTGTTTATATAATAAATAATTCGACCACGCAGCTGAACCGCTGACATGAGTTGACCAAATTTCCAAAATTAAGTTTATAGGAATATGTTTTAGGGTTTCAAGCTACAATTTAGGAAATAGATCTATGGTGCTGAATAGCTGAAAAATGCTTCGCACGCCATTCTTTATATTGGGAGTATTTCCAATACATAGTGCATTGCGTGCTTCGCACGCCACTCCACACATTGGGAGTATTTTCAATACACAATGTATTGCGTGCTTCGCACGCCAACCTCCGTATTGGGAATATCTTCAATACACAAAGCATTGCGTACTTCGCACGCCAATCCCCGTATTGGGAGTATCTCCAATACACAATGCATGGCGTGCTTCGCACGCCATTCCGTATATTGGGATTATTTTCAATGCGCAGTTCATTGCGTGCTTCGCACGCCAACCCCCGTGTTGGGAGTGTCTTAAATACACAATGGATACGCCAACCTTACGGTAAAATCCACCACATGGCGTCACATGGCTTTGAACCGGGTACTTCTATGGTATTTTACGTTTTGATCGATTTTGGGGGAACCAAGCGAGCTATAAAGTCGCGTAAAAAACAAAATGTGCAGAATATATCCTACATTTATATTTGTAGAAAAAACTCAAAAACAAATTCATTCTCGTAGGAAAAATCTCAGAAAGTATTTACTTCCTGTCAAAAAAAGTGTTTCCGATAGTTGGATTTTTTTGGCTAACGAACTCGTCCGAGCGACGTAGAAAACCAACACATGTATACAATTTGAATCAAATCGGACTTAAAATGCGGCCGCTAGAGTGTGAACACATATATACATATCTACATATAATTTTTATGACACTCCAAACGTGTTTTGGAGACCATGATCGGTGCTCATTTGCTATTCCCGAACTTGGTTTTACCATAAAGGCCACTGTAGTAGCTCATTTTTATTATAGAAGTTCTCTAATATAGTAAGTAAAACTTGCTGCATAAAATACAAGATAAGCTAGTCAATTATCATGATATCAATTAATTTTGTTAGTGGAGTATGATGCAGGGGCCATCCTTAGTAAAATATATAAATGACGAAACTAAAATAGACAGATTTCGAAAGTAATAGTTGTTAAAATTTATCTTTAAGCATTAAGTAGAAAAGCATTTCACACAACATAAATTAAACTCATAAACTCCAGTAGGCAATGCAATTAGGAAGAAAAAGATATTTCTACCCTCAACTCTTTTAAAAGTATTATTTCCCCTCAACCACGACAACTTTACTTACTTCTTTCCAACTGACTTTGAATACACAAACTGATTCCCGTCGTTACTACAAATGTGAGCAGTTCATCAAAGTTAATCTTTGTAACGAGTTTACATGTTACTACTACGGTATGCAAAGAAGTTACCTGAATACATTATTGTAAATATGAATGCAAAAAGATGCTACTCCACTCATCCTTGTTAGATGAGATTACAAGGGAAACATCAAATCTTAATACGAGTTCAAAATCAGCCTTTTTTGAGAACAATTAGAAATGATATATTTTAAATTCACATTGTAGATAGATAATGTCTTTACTGGAAACTGAGATATTAAACATTTAGATATTTGTTGAACACATCGTAGATATTTGCTGTTTGTGTGTATACCTTGACAGAAATACTGCTTCCAAATTCTTAAAGAGAAAATATTCGTCGACTATCTGGTCTTGATTAAATTGTATACAGTTCCTCCCACCTACACCTGTCGGGTAAAACATGTTAACAACTCAATTTGCATCATAGGGGTGTTACTGTTCGCTTTATTTACGTTTAGACCTAGCAGTTGTTTACTGGCCAAAGTGTGCATATGCATATATTTACGTAACTTTAACGTTTACTTACATTATACTAGAAATAGTTATGTTGTGTGAGAGGATGGAAAGTGTATGCTAGGTGTAATGAAAAGCTGAACCTAATTATTTTCAGGTTCTACATATAAATCTGAACATCAATTTGTTCTACACATCAATCTGATCTTCAATCTGGTCTACACATCAATCTGAACACCAATTTGTGCTACACATCAATCTGATCTTCTATTTGTTCTACATATCAATCCGATCTTCAATTTGTTCTAAACATAAATCTGAACATCAATTTGTTCTACACATCAATCTGATCTTCAATCTGTTCTACACATCAATCTGAACATCAATCCCTTCTGCACATCAATCTGAACATCAATTTGTTCTACACATCAATCTGATCTTCAATCTGTTCTACTCATCAATCTCATCTTCAATCTCTTCTGCACATCAATCTGAACATCAATTTGTTCTACACATCAATTTGATCTTCAATCTGTTTTACAGATCAATCTAAACATCAATTTGTTCTACATACCAATCTGAACATCAATTTGTTCTACACATCAATCTGATCTGCAATCTGTTCTACACATCAATCTGAACATCAATTTGTTCTAAACATCAATATGAACATGAATTTGTTCTACACATATATCTGAACATCAATTTATTACGTTCATAATATGCTTTCTACTTTACCGACAATGCTAGCGTTCTAGTAGTTCCCTTTATCCCGCAAGGCGGCGACTCTGTGCAGACACCAGCTGATAGTCATGTGACCGGCTTTAGACAAGCTTGTAGTTCAGTTAAGGCAGCCATCATTCCTTTTTCACTCAAGACAACCGACGCCATGCTTTAGTTCGTTATGTCGTTCTTATAAAACTTTTGTAAATGTTTTAGTCGTGGTTTTTATAAACGACAGTGCGTGGTTAGAATAATATGTTTTATATTTAAGGCCTATTCAACTAAATCCAGGTATGTTTTAGTGTTTTAGAAACATCGCCAAATTAAATGTCTTAGTGTTAATGGTTATCAAACCTTTGTAAGTTTTGGCAATCAAGTTAGGTTTACATTTAATATTATAAATAATATTTCAAATTCATTAAGTATATTTTAATATCTATGTAATTCAGTTTTTCTTTCTTTGAATACAATCAGTATACAATTAGTGTAACCTGCCTAATTTCAAACTCAAGCCTAGGTTAAGGCAATTTATGTAATCTTTTTGTTATAAATTTAAAGTCATAAAGTAGAGCTGTGTAACTTATTGAACAAATAAGAACTTTTAAACCCATCAATCAAATAACATGTCTGAAATATATTGAGGATATAAGCATGAACATTTTGAAAGTTTAACATGTGCTTTCTGAACATGTGGTAACAGTTAAAGTTAACATGACAAATGCTAACAAGTTAACTTTGGTTAAATCTTGAATTAACAGTTAACAATTATTCTCAACCCTGCTTGTTAAACACTTGTCAAAGCAATATAAAGGCAAACTCTTTAGGCCTAAAATCTGTTCACAATGTTTTTGGCTTTAAAACCTACCATAAATGCTAAAACCATGTCATTTTGTTTTACATGCAGTGTATACTGGTACAAGATGGAGACTTAGAAATGTTCTGCTTTTAAAACAAAAACTTTACCTTCTGACCACCAATACAACTTCTTACTGTTTAATTTCGGCGACAGTGCCTAGTGTTTGAAATAGCTACAATCAAATTACCTACTACCTTTTAAAACATAGCTATGAACTATATAACAAAGTTGTACTAAAATCTGCAGTGAACATTCTCATAAACTGTTTTTGAATAGGTTGTGTAAATTTTGTTGTCTTTGTTAAAATTATAATATAATATATGTCTTTTGTAATTTAATCTAATTGGAAGGTGCGCTATAGCAAATTTTGGAACTACAGCCTCAAGGGATTTTCAGTGGAAATTCTATATTTTTTTTTATTTATTATAAGAGAGACGTCTCAACAAATCATTAAACGCAATTATTTTTTATTATTTAATTTTATTTAGCATTAAGGTTGGCCAACAAAATAAATGTTACTTATTATTAAATCCATGGTACTATATGTTTAATTTTGTATAATTAATAAATTTGTATAAATTTGTATCTATTATTAATGGGGAGGGTTTTTCAACTTTTATTTTTTTGGGGAGGGATCTTTTAAATTCAACAAAATAATTATTGTAAAGCTAAACTTTTATTAAATTCTTTTTTGTAACTAAGGGCATATAAATTTTTATTTTTGTAATTAAGGGCATGTCATTTTTTAAATAAATATATTTAAAATATATTTTACTTTTGATTTTGGTGAATAAATCAAAATCTAATCTAACTTTTTCTTTATTGAGTTGACCACAATATATCTGATTAGTATTTGTGAGTGATCGGCTAAGACATTTCTTCAGTTTGGCGAGTATTGTTTTTAAGGTAAGTCTTTTGAACATGTCCAGTCTATGTGGTCCTGTATAGCTTCCGTTTTTATTTAATGGTCTTTATCCGAGACTGGTACAAATTTGTTCTACACATCAATCGGATCTTCAATCTGTTCTACACATCAATCTGAACATTAATTTGTTCTACACATCAATCTGATCTTCAATCTGTTATACAGATCAATCTGAACATCAATTTGTTCTACACATCAATCTGATCTCCAATTTGTTCTACACATGAATCCGATCTTCAATTTGTTCTACACATCAATCTGAACATCAATCTGTTCTACACAT